>VFXL01000193.1:0-140001 GCA_009761765.1 Phenacoccus solenopsis | reverse complement strand
TGTGATCGTTATTATAGCATAATTTTTGTTTCTATATATTCAATGAGTTTCTCAAGTTCATTCTGGGATTAGATAGGAATACGTACTCAGTATGAACTCGCGGAGAATGTTTGTCAGCTCGACTATAGATGATATCGAGTGATATAGTAGATGATTGGAAATTTACAGAAATTTGGTCATCGATAAATCAACAAAATTATAATTTAATTTTATTGGGTTAAGCATGAGTGAAAGTAGTGTGAACTTTATGTACATGTTTATCGAGTATTCGAAACAACGAAGTTTGATTTTGGAATCTTATTGGTTCATTTTAGTTGAAACGTCAACTATGGCCGGTGGGCCCATTAGCTAGATCCTGATTTGCAATGTGGTAGGAGGATGAACACAGTGGACTAGAGGTTGATTTGTTTTTTTTTTTTGGGGGGGGAGCATGCATGTTAACATATATGTGGAATAGGGGGGATTGTATTGAAGAAAATGCTATACAAAAAAATTACATTTAGCCTGTTTAGTTTTGAAGAAATTTTCAAAAGATTGAAATATGCAGATTTTTTTTAGAATTACCCAATTACCCACATACAGCGCAAGATTAATTTAAGCTATTTCAGACTCAAGAGGGAAATGATGCTAGATATCCAACTCACAAAGCTTCCTAAGATATCACATTATTTGCATCAAAGTGACTTCATATTGATGTTTTAACATCAAAAAGCGTAGACTTCAAGAATGACTGTGGAACAAAAATCGAGCATAATTTGACTTTTATGTCGGAAAAATCGTAAATTGAGCATATACTGTACACACCATCAATAATTTACCCATTTGTCGTTCATTCTGAAAATAACCAAAATTTCTGCTTTCTGAAAAAATAATTTAATAATGATTTAGACCTCCTAAATTAAAAAAAAAAAATAACAACTAATATTTTTTTTTAGTTTTTGAATAACAAAATATGAATTTTGAAAGTGGGAAAATTTTTAATTGTTCAAAAATATATATATATTTTTTGAAAATCTGAAAATGTTATTAGGTTTTTTTTTATTTTATTTTGAAATGCCTAAAAATTGAGTTGATGAGCTAAAAATTTTTATGATATCGTTTTGATGTCATTAAGTAATTACTGTAACCCCGCCCCTTTACTTTTTGAAAAAAATCGAAATTCCACCCACCCTATCACTAACTTTTAAAACATATTAAGAATGTTTTGGATAGATATGTAGTAAAAAAATGATTTTTTTATTGACTTTTCCCATCTTTTCATTGCTCTCTAAAAAAGATGAAAAATCGATTGCGCTCGTTTTTGGTTTTCCTTCCCCAAATTTATAGGGCCATTGCGCTCACTTGTCAAATAACAAAAGAGGAACGGTGATCATTAATAAACGATAGGATTGCGCGTGTTTTTCGTGGTGGCAGGATAGGGGTTCTTAAAATAGGGAAATGAATAAGAAGTTAAGTTATTATATTACTCGTTTAATACTCAACCTTATAAAAACGGTTTAAAATTATGATCACAAAATAGGTAACGATTTTGGAAAATTTATATAACATAAAATATTTTTAAAAAAATTAAATTATACTCATAAAATAGGTAACAGTGTTAGAATATTAAAAAAATATATTAAGTAGCGATGGCGTACTTATGGCTACTATTTTTCAAATATTTTAATATAGTAATGTCGCCAATTGAATAATTTATATAATCGTCAAAAACCCACTTATCAGTTTCATCTCTTTCATCATGTATTGAACAGCTAAGTGTTTATAGAGAAGAAATAAGCAGAATGCAATAATGTATATTTAAAAATTCATTTATTCGGAAAACACATTTATTTTTAACAAATTTTGGGAATCACTTTTGAAAAAATATAAAATCTACAAGAAATCTAAAAACAGGCGCAATCGCACTATAATTTGGAAAACATCATAAATCATTTTGGGTTTCTTTGTAATAAAAAAGAGCGCAATCGATAGGTTTAAAAGAGGGTAAAAAACAATGACCGAGCGCAATCGATGTATGGCCCTAAAAAAATCCAAATTATTTTTCCAATTATTATGTTTAAATAAAATAAAAAAAAATTATCCCAAAAACTATCCTCAAACTTTGTTCTCTTTCGTGTATTTAGATGAAGTTGACAACAGTGGCGCCTACAGACGTGGTGCGGGGGTGCGGATGCACCGGGGCCCTTTAGTATGCGGGGCCCTTTAAATAAGTTTGGGCCCCAAACTTTATTTTTGAATACGTGAAAATAAAATTTGATGAATAAAATATCTTTTTAAAGTATATATGAATAGTGTAGAGACATTTCAATTCCAGTTGAGTTCAATTAGAACATAAGAAGAGTTTATAACTTGACGTGAACAGATTTATAGTCAAATACCAATATATATTATATTGCAGAGTGTATAGTACTTTCTGGAATTCGCGAACGCGAAATGTAAGAACAATAAATAATCAGTAAATCTAGACAGAAAATAGTCGAATTACGGCAAAAATTCCCATCAAAGATTTTTTTGGCGCATAATGTAAGAAATGCGTTCACAAATAACATACTAAAAGTCCCCATTGGTAGAGCGCGAGCTAAATCTACAGGGGGGCAAACCACTCCTTAAAACATGTTTTTTTTTTTTCAAATTATCTCCCCAAATATGAGTTTTAGTGGGAAAATAGTTCTGTACAATTTTGTAGCAGACGCAATTTGCTACAACTTTGCTTCCATAGGTTTTTTTGTAGGTAGCATAGGTACGGCTGGGGGTGATCCTGAAGAAGAGTGGTTTCAAGGGACACATTATAATAACCATTAATAGGCGATGAAAGTTGACAACATGAACTGCATCAAGCGTGCACAAAGGTGTTTAATCAAAATAAAAACTTTCTGTTTCCAAATTGTGCCTCTCCCCTTGTTCTCATCCCCCTCATAAAACAGTTTTTCAAATTATTTCTGCGAATAACAGTTTAGCTGGGAAAATGTTGAGTATAATTTTGTAATTTCTATGCAGTAGACTTAATTTGCTACAACTTTGTCGTCATACGTACATTTTTTGTAGGTGTCATTGATGCGCTAGGGAGGTCCTTTTGATTATATTACATAATTTCCTGTTTCAGATATAAAAAAAATTTTAATCAAAAAATGTTTTATTTTGAAATTTTTACCCATCTCGTTTTTCTTTGCAGTGGTGCCGACGAAGTTGATAGTTGCTCAACTTCAACTGTTATTAAGTCCGTAGATTTTCTCCAATACTCAAGTGAAATCATTTTAGAGAATTTAGTGAATATGAAGTATAATATTTAATAACCTGTGACATATTGCTTTGCCGTCATACGTACATTTTTTGTAGGTTCCATAGATGCGGTAGAGGGTCCTTTTAATCACACAATTGAATATTTTAGGGATGAAACATCACGCAATAACAATTAACAAATATGTTCAAAAAAGTTGTGATTATTACTTAAAAAAAAACTTGCATCTGAATACCATATTTTCTACAACTACAAGCATTTCCTCCACATCCTTTTCCGCAGTTACATAAAATATTTTCCAGTAATGGTAAAGATGCAGCTGGTTTAGTCATTTCAATGGACTCATGCCCTTCATTATAAATTGCCAATTATGAATCATTGCCACCTAGTGAAGATGCGGCCAAATTTAATTCATTTAGAGGGTATCATCAAATCCAAACTTGGAGAGAAAAAGAGAAAGATACTTCTGAATGGGAATGACGTTCAAGTGTGTGCGGAACTTGCCTAGGAATAACCTGTCTGAATTTAGCTAGTATAAGTGTAGAAGAGAATGACAAAGAAGTATTAGATGAGCCATCTAAAAAACTACAATAAATTTCAAAGCTCAAAAAATTCAGGAAAATACGAATCGAAAAATATGAAAAAATTTCTACAAATGTACCTATGTAGTGTTCACCAACAGTGAAAATTTTAAAATTTTTCATCCATCCTATTCGGAGTAAAAAAATGTTGAATTTTCGATACCGGGTGTTAAAAATTTTTTAGGGGGGTTTTATTATCGAGGACAACATTTAGGACGACTTGTGACCGAATTTGGGTCAAGGGTCATTTTCACCATCTTATCAGGAGAAGCCCTTTCAAATTCGTTCGTAAAAAGAGTAGTACAGCAGAAAATTTAATGATGTTGGAAGTGACGTATTTTTTGGCGAGCAGCGGATCTTTGACACTGGGTGAGAGTTCGATTTCCTGAAAAATTGAATATAATTGCGATTACACATGTACAACTTTGCCTACTGTTTGATAGAATAGAGACGAAAAATTTGAAGAAAGCATGAGTAATTTGATCATTTTTATTTTTATCCTTTCTGGTCGTAAATACTTGAGATTTTTCAAAAGGTCGAATCTTCATTATCTATTAACGACGTGTTAAGTATGAATCGTGTGTTCGTTAAGAAAAAAGATTACCAGGAGTGCTGATAAATTATAAATTAGGTAATCACGACCTAATCATGAGTTGACGAGAAATGTTTTATTTTTTATTTCGTATGAAATAATGACTCACGGAAACAAACATATCCAAAAAAAATAAAATAAAACAAAAAGACGTTAAACCGGAAGTTAAAGACTGGATGGTAGCGTATAGAGAGAATCGTCATGAGGAAACTGCACTCACACGGTTACGAATCGGTCATTGCAATTTAACCCATGCGCACCTATTGAGCAAATTTGACCCTCCAATCTGCGATTCCTGTAATGTCCAAGTTTCTGTAATGCGGTTCGTACCTAAATCAACGCCAGATTCACCTCGGAAGTACAAACTTGCGACTAAATGACATCCTCTCGCATGACGAAGAAATCACCGTGAAACTAATCTCATTCCTTCGAGCTACGGAATTATTGCCATTAAGCTAACTTATACATAATATCTATTTTTGTTGTATTTACCCTAAATTGTAAATAATTATGTAATTGCGGTCGCAAATAACCTTTGATGTAGAGCGACCTAAAATAAAATAAATGAAAAAAAAACTCTAACTCATAATCATAATTCATAACTTATATCAACTTGAACTAAAAAGAGGTAAAGAACGGAATTGAATGTAACAGAACGGAACGGAACATAACGTAATGTAACAGAACAGAACATCCAAAGTTGGAACATAACGTAACGAGAATGTAAAGGAGAGTCTGAGGAACGGATACCGGAACGTGAAACGGAGCGAAACACGATCCGTTATTACAGCCCTGCATTTAGTGGCAGTGTTGCCACATTAGAGATTTTCCCACTAACTCTAGCGATTTTCCAGTGTCAAAAATCGTTAATAAAAATTAAGTGAAGGTTTTTACCAAACTGAGCATTTTTTAAAGGGTATTTTATTCTAAACAAATTTATTCTTATAATTTTGTCCGTTCTCGTCATTTTTTGAAGATTATTTTCTTTAAAAAAATTAATTTTATACGTAAGGTTTTTACTTTTTGTTTTAAAAAAAAAAAAACATACTATTTCGTTCCTTAGTTTATTACCAAAAAAAAAGTAAGCAAAGGTTTTTACCAAACTATATGTATTATAGAGCGTATTTCGTTTTAAATGAACTTTATTCTTATAATTTTATTTGTTCTTGTCATTTTCTAAAGATTATTATCTTTAAAAATATTGATTTTATGCGTAAGTTTTTTTTTTTTTTTTTTTTTTTGTTTTGTTGAAAAGCATACAATTTCGTTCCAAAGTTTATTCCCAATTTCCCATAAAGATAATAATTTTATATGCAAGTTTTTTGCCAAATTTGTTGTAAGGTTTTCACCAAATTTGTGTTCCTTTTGTCCCAAATTTATTTCAACAACGTTATTACTTTCATGTGTTAGGTTTTTAGTTTACCAAATGGTTAAATTGAATCTTTACATGGAGCTCTTTTGCTTAGCGGAAATCCTAGCGATTATGAATAGGCTAAACTGGGCTTTCAGCTCTTTTTATTACCCATTTAGGGGGATTTTAGATTTTATTTTCAACATGTGGGAACACTGTTTAGCTGGTTGAGTTTTATAGAGTATTTATAATGACTGGTCTAGGTTCTAATTGGTCATACGTCACGCCTGTAACAACCAATCAGCAAGTTGGAATGTGATAAATTTACCTCGACTAACTCATAAAATAAAAACACAAATCAGCTGATGATTCAAATCACAAACGAATTTTAGTCGTTCACTGATCCTATTTTCAACGGTTCCAATATTTCCCACCAGATGTCAGACACTCCGAACAGAGAAGCTACTTATTTTATGAAATACATAGCATTACAGCAGAAACCCTATTGCTAGGTCCAGCCTTTGACTATATACTAGATGGACCGATCTAGCAACAAGCAAATGCCAACCCAAAAACGGTGATACATTACACAGATTTTCTCAGAACACTCGAGACGAAATTCAAAATGCGCATGCGCAAATTTATTTCCCGGCAATAGTGCGGCAAGGGGACATCGATAGTACTGCTTAAAACCAGAATAACATGAATGTGATAACGGACTTCAGGCATGCGCAACATATGAAGTCGCAACGAGTGTTCCGACTCGGATGCATGTAATGTTTCACCGCAGTTTTCCTACACGTAACTCGGTCCATCTAGTATATAGTCAAAGGGTCCAGCGGACCTTGTTTCAAGTATGCCTCCTTGCAATATTTAGATTTTGCGAACTATACACATAGACATAGCTCCTTTTTGTGAATTTTGTGAAACTATTGAGTGAGTGAAATGGTTATGTATAGTTTTTTGGAAGAAGAGGAAGTGAGGAAGTTTAGTTAGTGGCTCGCTATATGAATATGTAGTTAAAATTTATGTACGCATCCTTATACCGGGTGACTACTTGATTCGAGCACCCAAGCGAAAAAATTAGCTAAAAGGTGAAAAAACTCAAAACAAATATGCATTTTTGATAACGAAAGTTGAAAGTATGAATTAAAATTTTGCATTTCATTGATAGACGCTTTTAAGCATTAAATAAATATTATTTATGGTATTCATTCTTGCTAATATCATTCAAATACATAATTTATTTGTATCAGGGAAAGATTTTTGCGCTTGGGGTGCTCGAATCAAGTTGTCACCCGGCATGCTATGAATTATTGCATAGCTTTCAAGTTTGAAATAAATTATGCAGAATGTAAAAATTTTTTTTGAATTCTTTTTTTTTATTGAGTTTTACACAATAAAATTGTTATTTCTCATCGACAAAGCTCATTGACAAAGTTCCATTTCAAATTTTATAATTGAAAATAATTATATTAATTTTTCAATTTATAAAAATCATTATTTCAATTATCTGTACCTGTAAATACCCTAGTAAATACCTATAATGCGTAAAATTTGTATGTTTTCATTTGGCGCAAAAAATCAACGTATTCGATTTGCCGGTACGCTTATGACGAAGCAAATGAAACAGATATCCCCACTCTAACTTTCACTAGCCTACGTCACTGGCGTCACGAATTCGATTGGTTTATATTTTTCACGTCGCCATGTTTTACTAGATTTCCAAGTTATACGCCGATGTTGTGTTAATGAATTTAAATTTAATGAATGAACTTTAAAGTTATTTACTGATAATCTGATAAAATGTAAAGAACTAGTTGAGAAAGAAATCATAAGTACATATTCAAATAAATTAAATGTCTACAACAAATTCGTATTGAATAGCAAATTTTGTAAGTAAAGCAAGGTGACCAACATTATATCTTGATGAGCCGACGAAGTATTCTAATGAATTCTGAAAAATTTTAGCTTTGAATATCATCAATTTACATAAAGGATAAACGAAACTTGAAGTGTATTTATACTACTCTTCATTTCCCTCGTTATTAGACACCTTAGTATTTCATAGGTGGACATATTATTGGAAATTTTCATGCTAGAGCTAGCAGTTTGATAATGAAAATATTCCTTGATCTTATCTTTCGAGATATTTTACACGATACCGACCTTCAAAAAATACACTGAATTTTCGCCGCATCATGTGAATAAATCGCCGGTGTATAGCGATTATTCAATCTAACTCGTCTTTTCAGATCAGTTAAATTGAACTCTGAGAGCATTATCGAAATGGGAGACAGTGAAGAGGAATATGAAAAGAAAATACGAGATAAATTTCGCGGCGAGAGAGATCGTGCTGATTCCTATAAAGGAATGGATAACCGAAGAGAGGAACGAAGACCGCCGCGCGATGAATGGATGGAAAGGTTAATTAATATAATTTTTTTATTGCCACTTATTTGCATCAAAGTCTCATTAAAATTCTTCCTCAGGGATGCTTGGAATACGCGATCTCGTGGAAGAGGCGACTTCCGTAATATGATGAGAGAAAGACACAGTCCCGCCAGACACGATCCTGGACCACCCATGAAACGCATGCGAAGCGATTGGTATGAGTTTATTTATGCTTGTAAGAAAATATGAAAATATCATTATTGATTGTGTTACGTGCTTTTATTAGGGATGACAGACGGTTTTACGATACACCAAGTTATTCTTATCCGGCTTGGTTATCAGCTGAAACTCAAGCTACGGCAAATGCAAGGTATGAATAATTCAAGCTCACGTAATATTGCAAGAATTCAGATCATAATTATAATATTATCACACGCAGAGTCGCTCCAAATCCTACACCGGTTACTGAATCCAATCTGGAATCGCAGCCACCCATGATGTCTTTAAAAGCATTCATAAACACTCTGGACGATAGCGTTAGTGATGACGAAGCTTTGAAAAAATACAACGAATATAAGATGGAATTTCGAAAACAGCAACTTAACGAGTTTTTCGTCGCTCATAAAGACGAAGAATGGTTCAAAGAGAAATACCATCCGGTACACAGTGCTAAAAGAAAAGAACAACATTTAGCTAATATTAATGTAATTTCTTAAACAATTCTTTTCACTCCTTTACCGAACCCAATATTTAATTTCATCTTGAAGTCCTTCAATTAAATTTCTCTCTTCTAGAAACGAGTCGACGCTTTCACTGACATGCTGAACAAAAATCGATTCGACGATGTGTTAGTTGACGCCGATCAATCCGATCAATTGATTAAAATAATGGACATGTTCGTAATACTCCTAGAGGGTGGAAATGAAAATGATTTCAAAATTTTGGAAAATAACGAAACCGAATCCAAAACATCAAAGCTCGCTAGTTCCACTGAAACGAAAATCGACGAAAATGAAAAGTGAGTTGAAAATTTCACCGAAAATCTAACCATTCAAATTTTTATTATAATTCATCTTTACAGTCAACCTTCCGTTCCTGTTGAAACTAAAAAACCTGAAGAGATTGATCTGACTCCTAAGGATGACGAAGAAATAAATGACCACACAGTTACAACGACGCAGGAGGATGATCGTGGTAATCGGAATATTTTTTCACTTCGTCGCAATATCGTCGTTCGTATTTCATTTTAAAATCTTTCTTTTTAGAAGAAAAAAATAAAAAGGAAACCGAAACTGAAGAAGGTGAAGCAGAAAAAGTCGAAAATGACGAAGCCGAAGAAGGAAAAGATGGTACTGCATTTAACATTTATCATGTGAAATATCTGCTGTTTGTTCGCATAAGATTTTTTAATCGTCTCATTTTTCTCAGGTGAAGCTAAAGCTTTATCAGAAAATGATCTTAAAACTAGCGAGCCGGAGAAAACCGAACCTGCCCCCGAAAAAGTAAGTCCAGAGACTGTAAGAATAGTATGGTGTCGACGTCTGGCTTATCTACGCTATTTATTTTCTGCATCATGTGTTTGATTAAATGATGGGATTTTTTAATTATTTTTTTATAATTAAGAAATTTTTTTCATTTCAATGCCTTTTATTTTGAAAGTAAAAATAGTATTTTCCACATCTTAGATATTCTCAGCAACAGTCACCATATCATGTCTCTTTACCTTCTTCAGACAGGGTATCTGTTCCAGAAAATCTTTGTGGTATTTATTAATGAATTATAGATTCTAACGAAGGAGGGCCGGAGGAGGGTGAAATTTCTCGAAAATAACACGAATTTTTTCACACATTTTCTTACTAATAATAACCATGAATTTATTATTTTTTTTTTGTAATTGCAATTGGCGCAACTAATTTGAAAATAATTCATTGGTCCAAAAATTATCATTATGTAATTTTTTTCTTTTTACCAAGAAGTGCCCACCCTGTTTCAAATGAAGAATATTAAGGAGTGGTAAATGTCTAATTATCTAATTATTAAATAAAAAGGAGTAGTGTAAATAAGACTGGTATACCGCTGTGTTGGAGGGAAAATCATTATTTTGCCAATAGCAAACGTTGAAGAAATGCTATGCCCGTTATTGAATCCAATGGGTCACTCATGGAAAAATTCCCTTCACGTAATGCCTTGGATCATGATTAATCATGTTAGGCTAAAAAAAAAAAAATGAAATGCCTGCGTTGCATCAGTGATTCCTATTATTTTTTCAACTTTTCAGTGTGACACCCACCACCCCTCTTTAGGAGATTGGGTTCAAAAACTGATGCTGAGAACTTATGAAGAGTATCATACAATAACTTTTGCGCAATAATGTTTCTAAGTATGTGGGCCCAAAAATTGACTTTATTTACTCTCTTCCTTTGCTTATGCGAAAATTTATTAATCATAAATCATGATATATTGAATTTTTTTTTTAATCGTGAAATACATTGAAACGTCTAAGACTCTTGTTAACATTTTTACCCGAGATTTTTTTCATTTATTAAGGGGTTTTCCATTATTTTATTTTCATTTAAAATTTTCTAAACATTTTTTTTGATGCTCGATTCATTTTATGTGAGTAATATTTGATTTGCTTAAGGGAGATTTTTATTTGCTTCTTCTACGTAATCAGTTGATCATTCTTATGTATTTATGAAAATCAGTTCTAATTTTTTGTAGCAAATACTTTTTTATAAATTACTTTTTTTTTTTTTAGATTAAAGAAAAATTCTTATTTTTTTACTTTTTTTTTCTCAATTATTAAAGGAAATTACAAATTTTTCGTCCCAAATGACAATAGATGTCGAGCAATACAAGGATTAAAAAAAAAATTCAAGTCCGAGTAAAATTTTTGTTGCATTTGAAATAATCAAAACAAAATACAGTATTTTAACATAATTTATTTGTCAATGAAAATCATAGTTTGCTTCAGTGTTGAGTGTACAGAGATAAAAAATCCTCAAGAAAATGAAACAATACCAATGATAATAATAAATAAATAAATAAATAAAAAAAAACGAAGAACGGGAGAATTGTTCAAGATAATACATACTTATGAAAAAAATTAACCCACTTTTAAAGGATTTGTCGCTTTTAAAAGTAAATTTTTCCTAAATATATTGAAATTTTCAAAATAATAATAATAATAATAGTAATAATAATAATGATAATTCAATAAAAAAATTCAAGAACGAAGAAAATTCAAAAAAAAATTTTTTTTCGTAATCTCTACAAAAATGAATAGTCGAATGCGGGAAAGTAGTAGTAGTCAATGCAATTAACTTTGAGCGAAGCCAGTTATGACTTCTACCTACTCGTATAATCTTCCTGTCATTCACAGCTGAATATATCTGCATAACAATTAATTTAAAAAATATATATTTATATTCTCGTTTAAAATCTTCTATTTATCATTCATGTTTAATTTTCAGCCTCCAACACCACGTGCTCTTCATAAAACGTCTTCAATATTTCTTCGAAACTTAGCTCCGTCTATCACTAAAGAAGAAATTGAGCATGTAATTGAAACTACTTTTGAATAATTTCTGCCATATATGCTTAATTAAATTATTCACATTTATACCCTTGTGACAACAGATTTGTAAAAAATTTTCCGGTTTTCTACGCGTGGCTATCGCCGATCCGCAACCCGAAAGAAGATGGTTCCGCCGAGGCTGGATCACTTTCGAACGTGATGTCGACATTAGAGAAATTTGTTGGCATATATCGAATGTAAATGAAGTTATTTCCATATCTACGAGTGGTTTTAATTTTTTCTATATTTAATTGATTTCATTAATTTTAGTTGAGAGATATCGAACTTAGCCCAATTGTAAATCGCGATTTAACCAGGAGAGTACGTACCGTTAGTCCAATCACCAATAACAAACGCGTTATTAGAAATGATATGAAATTATGCGCCAAGATCATTAGTAATTTGGATAAAAAATTTGGCCTCTGGGTTGATCCCAATGCTCCTCAAGAAGTAAATATCACTTATGTTAGTGTGATCTCTTTATTCGTTCATTTTTATTTATTTAACTCGTCACGATAGCAGGAATCGTACGGATTATTATCTAAGAATCCCGTATTGAAAAATATCACCACTTATTTAATCGAAGAAGCATCCGCCGAAGAAGAAGAATTACTCGGACAAAACGAGCCCGCAGAAGAAGTCGATGAGAAAGATCCGATCGTGTTCAAAGTAATATTTTACCATTACCCCTTCTTTCGGTGAAAATACTGCGATTATTTATCGAAAAAAATGCTTAGGTTTTGGATAGAATGCTGTTATATTTACGTTTCGTGCATTCCGTCGATTACTATAATCACTGCGAGTATCCTAATGAAGACGAAATGCCCAATAGGTGTGGTATCATTCACGCCAGAGTAACCTCTGCCACCAATAAAGTAACTATTGAAATACCCATGTACCTTAAATTACTCGATTCGAGTGGAAATTTATTGATCCTTTCGTCAGGTAACTTCGGACGAAGTGACAGAATATTGCAAAGCATTCCAAGCTAAACTAACTCACCTTATCGAATGTCCGACCGAGTTGACCGAAGAAGAGATCGTTAAATTGGGAATGAAAGACGCGAACACCGAAGTCGATAAGTTTATAGCGGCTAACACTCAAGAATTAGGACCGCAAAAATGGCTGTGCCCGTTATCCGGCAAAAAATTCAAGGGACCTGAGTTCGTCCTTAAACATATTCAAAATAAGCACGCTGAAAAGATCGACGAAGTTCGCTTGGAAGTAAGTACTCGTGTCATACTAATAGAAAATTTTTGTTTTTGGAAAAATCCTGTGGTCATTTTTAGCCGAGTGTTCTACTTGAAAACGACAGCTATTGCAGCCTATTGGATTTGGGAAGGAGGGGTGGGGGTGGCTTCTATATCTTTGCGTTTCAGACTATTTGTAATGATATGGCCAATGTTCAATTCATTATAATATTAATATATTTCCCCCCTCTCGCGCATAGCGTCGCCTGGTATTCATAAAATACGCCCAAAATTTGGTGAGGGATTTTTCTTGAAAATGCGCATAAGTATTCTTTTTTGGTTTTTTCGATAAATTCCAAAATGGCGGATTACTCAAATTTTGAAGAGAGCTGAAAAAGGGGCAAATGACTCAAATTTTTAATTTTTGATCACACATGGAAAAGTGAGTCAGGGATACTGACATATCCGAATTTCAGCTTCCTAAGTGCATTTTGAGAGGAGTTAGGCGAAAAACGGCTTTTTGAGAACGTTTTGAGTCATGAAATTTTTTGAATCTTCTATATCGCCTCACCAAATCGACCTAAAAAGGTCAAACTTTGTGTGTAGGGTTAGTTGGTGATCAGAATATGGCCTCTTAAATGAGGGTCAAACTGTATCCTAAATGGTGGATCGTAAAAATTTGAGGATGATTTGAGGAGTTTTGAGAAATATGTGTTCATGAATGGTAAGAAATACCACATTTGTTTTGAATTCAACTTCTTAAGTTGTTTTGGAAGGAATAGGGTAGGGATTTTCAGACTTCGCATTGGGTGTCTCCTGTAGAAATGAAAGGCTTAGCAACATTATATGCACACCTGAACAAAGCCTCAGATAAAAACTCAGCTTCAGTAATGCGGTATGGCTGCTTACTTTTTTTTTTTTATAAATTAGACTTCAAATGACCAATCACTCAAAATTTGTGAGACATTAGTAGTGGGGGGGGGGGAGGCGAAAGACTCAAAATTTTGATTTTTAATTTTATATGAAAGAATAAGTCCAGGACACCAACTTATCCAAATTACAGTCTTCTAAGTGCAATCTGGAGTGAAATTGGAGTAAAGTTTTGAGTTACGAAATTTCTTGAATCTTTCATGTCTCTTCAGCTGATCAACCTAGAAGAGTTGAATTTTGTGTATGAGTTTATTTTGGGATAAGAATACATCAGAATGGATTCAAATGACGGATTGTCTAAGTTAGAGGAGCGCTCAGGGAGCCGACTCACGATTATTGGTCACTTTCACACTTGATATTGGTGAGGTGGAGAAGGGGGTTATCGATCTCAAAATGCTGTGGGAGTACACGAGGGGTCGAAATTTCTTTATTGTAAGCTCTAATGGAAAATTCAGCTCTAGTGATGCGACATGGTTGCTTTCGTTTTTTTCCCTTTAGGTTGAATACTTCAATAATTATTTACGAGATCCGAAACGACCTCAGCTTCCCGAACACCCTGGGAATAAACAAAGCAAACCTGAACCTGTTGTCCCGAACAATGTTATGGCGCAAGCACATCCAAATCCGTAAGAACTTTGAAAATAATTAGTTCTACTATATTGGAACGTAATTGATATACATTTCATTGTGGGTTTACAGTTATCAGTTCAACTATGGTACCGGAATGTTCACCGGGGGCTATAATCGAGGTATGAATTACGGATATTCCAGAGGGCCAAGACCCAACTATGGCGGTGGAAGGGGAAGGTGAGTAACTCGAGAGAATTTCTAATATAGATATTTTTTTGCAAATATTTCTAATAATTTGACCTGTATTTATATTTCAGAGGCGGCATGGATCATCGCCCAATCATCCATTACAGGGACCTGGACGCTCCGAAAGAACCGGATGAATTTATATAATTACTAAATTTCGCGTAGATCTCTCCAAATGTTATACATATTTCAAATTTGTAGCAAAAAAAAATATGTTTTAGGTATTTTTATCGCTAGTAACGAATTCTCGTTTCATTACCAATGAACTAATGGTTGAGATCTATTTGTAATTTTATTCGTAACGCCGTAATTTTGATGTATTGTCGCGTAAAATGAAAACATCTCGTTAATTTTATCTATCTTCATGTATTCGCGTTCCTGCAAACTTGATTTTACAAATATTTAAAAAAATATCATCATATTGTCTAAAGACTTGATCCCATTTATGGGTACGTAGATTTTACTTGAAAAATCAACAGTAATGTAACTTTTTTGCTGTTATGTTTTAAATATTAACTTTCGCTACGAAAAGTTGAAAATTTTTAATTATTTGATGGTGGATCATTGGAGATTGAAATGTAATGTTTGTTTTAGCAGTTGTAAATATCGAGTTATTTATTATAGATATTTTGTGTTGCATTAATTTTCTATCATTAAATTGAAATACGTAGAGATTTTTATGTGATTTCGAATTATATATTATGTACTTACAAATTCATATACTGGATTAAAAAGTGGTTTCAGTACGATATTTGGTGTTATTCTTTGACTATATATAACTAACATGGACTGAGCTACTACGGCTGAACTTCGACAAAAACGCGATCAAACATGAAATAATGTCTATAACCGTAGAACGCCTCTGATTGGTTATTTAGCCTTCCCGCGAAAATGATTGATAACGAGAAGAATGTACTTGATAAAAATTCTGTTTTGAATGATTTCTTATTCTTTTTAATGAAGAATATTTAATTTTTCAATTTTTTAAATGTGGTAAATAAATGCTGTATTTGTGAGTCTTCAAATAGTGAAGTATCTTTATGATCCTTGCAGTGAAATTTTGATGAGGAATACTGTACACTACAATAATATTATTGACTACAAATGACGTAAACACAATTCATTCTATAAATTCGCTAATAAATTTCCGCACTCATCAATTCTGAATAAAAAGTTCTATTAAATTTATTAATAATAAATCACAAATTTCAGAATTCACAATAAATAAAATAATGTCATTCGCGAAAGTGACAGTTTGCTTACTTCGATAACAACAAACATGGGCGGGCTACATAGCAACCAATCAGAAGTAGTCTACGGTTATAGACATTATTTTATGTTTGATAGTTTGTTTTATATTACCAGCTTGGTCCATATACTACAAAATTTAGTCAATGCTGTTATATTGAACTGATTGAGTTTGTTTTAAAATTTTTTTGAATGAAAAATTATCATTTCTTCAACATTTTTTTTTCAGAACTGCGATTAAAATTTTTGAAAAAAATCGCTAAATGAAATTATTTTATGGTAAAATTTAATTATGATAAATTCCTGATTTTTAATTTGAGTCAGGTTTTTTGATGTTAATTTGAAATTAATATTGTGTAATTTTTTTAGTTCAGCGATTTTTTTCGAAATTCGTGTCTTCTTTAAAAATGATTGATGATTAATTTGGAGATTGCATGGTGTAAGAGAATTAATTATTAGTATGTACATTGGGTGGGGGAGAAGAGAAAACATCCACATTAGATTCGATGTCAGCGAATTTGATGAGTTGAAATAATTCTTTAAGAAAATCACTATTATCATGTATGCACGTATCATGTGATATGCAACTGCCCCCTGCCATCTCCATATCAAAATAACTGTGTGATGATAATTTCAAAATAGATCCAAAATACGTTACTCAGAGTAAGAATCGTGAAGGTGAAGATATTGCGAGGTTTTGGATGCTGAATTTAATTTGATTACTCATTTTTTCCCGAGAATCGATCTCCAACTCCTCTGGATAATACATGTAAAATCTTAATTTATTTTTAAATAAAAATATTAAAATGTGGATATTTTTATTTGAATAAAAATTGATATTTATTTCTGCAGTATAAGGTATGACAAATTTTAAAACTTTCTAGGAAGAAATGTTTGCAATTAAAAAAAAATACGAAATACTTCATAGTCCATTTCAATTTTCAAAAATACTACATAATTTAGAATTATTGAAACTCTTTCAAAAATAAAGATAGGCAAAAAGGTATAAAAATTGTTTTTTTGCAAATTTTTCTCTGTGGTATTCGGTACTTAGATGAACAATTTTAGTCAAATTAAAAAAAAAAGAATTTTGGAAAAATTATAAATCATTGTAGCTCCTTCAAAAATGAAGATAGGCAAAAAGTGTATATCACAAATTTTTTTGTAATTTTTTTTTTCTATCATCCTAGATACTTAAATCAGTAGTTTCACTTGAATTTTAAAAAATATTGTACGTTGTACTTTCACGTACATGTGGTTGCATACGATGAACACATAAGGGGAGTGAGACTACGCGCAAGCAACTACTTGCCGGCTAAGCTATATGTTGGTACTAGTCTCCAATCCTGGTTCCATACTACCTATGGCGGGCTAACAAGCTGAAGAGGATTCTCGCACACGAGCGCTGGAGTACGTCGCGTCTACCGTATTGCCTATAACGCGCCTAAAATGTTTAAGGTGGTGAATTTCACCACGTGTGCGTTTTGAGGGTTAAGGTCTAAGGAGTTAGGTGGATAACAAAATAATGATGGTTTTTCAACTTCCAAAGCAAGACTAACTTATAAATTTGAGCAAAATCGAAAGACATGACGTCATAACATTGTTAGAACAGCACCAAGGCACATGCACTCCATGCAGGTGCATGGAGCGCAGAATTTCAGGGGCGCAAAATTCAAGTTCAAAGTTGCAAAAAAATAAAGTTCGTTTTCGTGTAAGTAGCTCCAGTTTAAAAATAAGACGAAAAATGTTTCGAATGCGTTTTAAAATTAAAAAAAAATCGATTTTATTTATTTTTATAATTTTAACGATAAATTGCGCATTTTTTCCGGAGGTGAAAACGAATTTTACTGACTTCAAGCAAAGTTTTCTAGAGACGAATAATTTCTTTTCCCCCAAGTACGCTACACTTCATGTGAGTCTATATTCTAAAATAATGAAAATTTAAGAATAAATTTCATTTATATTTTCGGGCAGTAATAACCATGCGTTACCTTATGGCGCCACAGTGGGGCCGATTGCGATTCTAGGTGGACAAAAGTCCAAAAAGTGACATTCGATTTTCTGGTTGAAAATGCACTCAAAAGTTGTGTACATCCCTCCTCTATAAGAAAAAAAAGCCACAAGAGCCATAACTCAACCGTAGTGGTCATGGGAGGGGGATGAGTAACACAACCTCCTACCTCTTCGCTCAAAATATCCCGCTAATGCGAAAACGCTGATGTATGACTAATGATTTCGTGGTTTAAATTCACTTTTGGGAGGGAATGATATTTTTTCATGAAAATACGTTAAATAATGAATCATTTCACGGTGTTAATTTTTTTTTACAAATCATCATATTTATGTGAGAATTTTTTTTATTTTCGTATTTTTTTGGTGTTTTTTTACAATTTTTGTTACCTACAAAACCACAGACCTCCTCAGACCTAAAAGTGGAGACGTGGTGTTGTGCACAAAGTGCTCCTTTACACGTCTGTTTTGATTTCAGTTGCGCCAACTTGCGCCGAAAGTAGGTTTTTTAGAATTTTATGTTAAAATTTAGTGTTTTTACACGAAAAATCACAGTTTTTTTTTTTAATCACATTCTTAGCATAGGTTGTTGAATTATTTATTAATTTTTTTTTTTTTTTTTTTTTTTGTTTAAATAAAGGGTTTTTAACCCCCTTTGGATTTTCCTACTTTCTAAATAACCAATTTTCTCGAAACTGGAGCTTTTGGTGCTCTGAGGAGTTGAATTTCCAATATAATTTTAGCATAAATACATACGATTGAAAAATCAATAATCACTTGTCCGCTTGAAACTCTATTTTCCAAAAATTGGTGTTCTGGGGCTTTTTGAGGAGTTGAATTTCAAAAATGATTTCAAATTCAAATTTAGCAACCTCAAAAATATATTACACAATATAAATGCATTGTGCTTCTTTTGAAGCTCAGTTTTCTGAGAATTGGAGTTTTCGAGACTTTGGGGGCTTTTTGAGGGAATATAATACAAAAAAAAATTTCAGATTCGAATTCAGCGACCTCAAAAACATATAGTTCAACACGAATGAATGACTTATTTCTTTAAAGCCTAATATTTCAAAAATTTTGCTTTTTTTGGGCTTTCGGGGCTTTTCAAGAAGTTGCATCACAAAAAGAATTTCAGATTCGAATTCAGCGACCTCAAAACATATAGTTTAGCACGAATGAATGACTTATTTCTTTAAAGCCCAATATTTCAAAAATTTTGCTTTTTTGGGGCTTTTGGGGCTTTTCAAGGAGTTGCATCACAAAAAGAATTTCAGATTCGAATTCAGCGACCACAAAAACATATAATTCAATATGCATAAATAATTTATTCCCCTGAAGCCCAATTTTCCAAAAATTTGGACTTTTGGGGCTTTTTTAGGGGCGGAAGGAAAAAACTAATATCAAATTCGAGTTTAGCGACTCAAAAAACATGAGGTACGCTTATTTAAAAGTAAAAAAGTTACATTTTCGAATTTTGTCCACCTAGATTTGCAATCGGCCCCACTGTGATGGCGGAGGGAGGGAGGATAAACGCACTGTATTCGAATATACATAGAATAACCCATACAACAGATAAAATGTTTCCGCGGTTAATTTTTCAAAATCCATCTCGCATAAAAATGTCAATCAAAATTACCATCCTACAGCATTGATTACTGAAATGGAAAATTGTTGGAAATCCAAGCAACCTCAAAAAAAACTTCGTCATAAAGTCTACCACGCTTTTCATTTTTTATCAACTTACAAATTCCAGTCACCAAACAATAACAATTTCGACGGAAAAACTTCCAAAAGACATTTATGATTAATGGACGATTGTATTAATAGTCAGACCACGGTGGGCGAAATTCACTACAAACTATTTACCGTTGAACTTGTTATCCGGTGGGCCAAGCTATTGAATCTTAATAAGCACTTTTTCGCATCCCCAAAAAAAGCAAACCGAGAGTTGGTGAAATTGAGCTTAAATCTGGCTTCTACTTACGCTCGGACGGGTTGCGAAAATACGAAATTTATCGGCTTCGTGGACCACCGCTATATCATTTATCACGTTCTTCGCGCTTTCTTATTTACATAATCGCGCATCTGTTGAACTTCGGTCGAGATTTTCAGTTCCTTCGTAATTTCCGCATAAAGCGACACTTTAAAAGGCCTCTAATTAACGGAGGCTTGTAGTTATTGTTTTCAAGTTTTTTCGACGTTTGTTACCGAATTCCAGATTTCGTTATTTTTTCCGAACACGTCGCTGCGCAAATTGAATTAATGGGATCTTCGTGTACGTGAAATGCCGGAGGCATATTTCTTATCAAACCCACTCGTACATTTATCATTAATGACGATAATAAATTACAACTTACCTATACTTATGTCGTCAACATTAGGTATTTTTCGACAATAAAATAATATATTACTCGAATCAATTTACGATTGATAGCATAATATGCTGATAAAACTATCGCGTGGTATTTCGTAAAAAATGTTTTTTTTAGGCATTTAATTCGACATTATTAATATACCCTCTTTTGACTTTTTTATTAATAATTGGACTAAATAAACAACAGAAGCAGATAGTTGATACCAATTTCAGTACTGTTCACAAATATTACTCATTTCATCATTTTAATTAATGTTTTAGTTTTGAAGTTTATTTACCCAGATATTACTTTTTACATAGCACGCGCCTACATTGTAAGTAGAAACAGTTGTCAAAAGTTGGTGGGCAAGCATTTGCGTAGGGAGGTAATTTTAGGCGCGAATAATTTCTCGCATTGATAGTGACTGAAAACTCGTGCAAGGTTTATTTACACAATAAATAAGTACACTTATTCGTTTGAAAGTGATTAAAACTATTTGAAATTTGAAAAACTGCGATTTTGTCGAAATTTTTCGATTTTTGAAATTCAAATAGTTCATACATTTCTCACCAACATTCACGCTGAATTCTAGAGCTAAAGAGTAACGGTGTATCGTATCGAATTGAGGAACCTCATAATATTTCAAACAGTGACTATTAGTATGTAATTTACATTTCAACTACCTATAGCCATTCAATTGAGTTTTTTGAAGCGAAGTATACTTATTTTTTTACTATCGCAAAATTCATTAAAACTTATTTCCAATACAAAAAAAGAAAGTTCGATAATTCGGAAAGATATTTATCATTGTAATTTATACCATGCGCGAGACTCGAACAACGAAACGAAACAAAAACAAAATAACGGAACGAAACGGCGGTTTTTTGGCAAATCGAAACGAAACGAAACGAAACAAAAATCTGAAAACGAAACCGCATAATTAAAATATGTAAATACTTGCTTTGATAAACATTTTAAAAATTGTGTGCTCCGCCTACACACTGCAGTCTTCGAAGTAGAGGTGAAACCACAAAATACAGAACAATTCTTTCCAAATTTTTTAACGAATTGTATTTCTGGTAATTTGGTGACTTTTAAGCTTTCAATGCTACACATTTTTCAGAAAGAATCATTTATGATGCTTACGTATGTTGAATGAACCTTTGAGAAAAATTCTTTTCTTAGTAATTTTACAAATGAACATTCATTATTTAAAATGCTAATGAATTTTTTTTAATTCAAGAAAAAATATTTAATCATATTTTTCTGTATAATTTCTCAATTTTATGTCAAATTTGCTAACAAAAAAAAAGTTTAAAATTCAATTTTTGTGTTGGGAAAAGTCAAAAAACCCGAAAAACCACAAATAAAAACAATTTTTTCATGTAATTTCGAACTTCTCTGTAATTTGAAATTTTAATTAAATTTTTCTTACAGCTATTCACAGTGGCGTAGCGAGGGAAGGGCGAGATGGTGCACTTGCACAGGGCCCCGCGCTTCGAGGGGCCCCGCGCTTTATGCAAAAAAAAAATTTGTTTAATGCACATCATATGAATTTTTGAAAAATATTACAAAAAAAAAAACTGGGGAGAAAGGTAGAACGCGTTGTTCGTTTTTATTAATCAAAATACTGTCAATACACTAAGATCATGGTGCGCTAATGTTTTGATAAAGATGAGTCATACTGTTCGAACTGTTCCTTTTCTTGTTGGTTAGTGTTTATTCCTTTGACTACCAACCAAAGTAATGTAAATTTTTCCTTGAAATTTCTCATTCAGAGTAATTTAAAAGATATTTATCCTAATGTGTATATAATTCTACGTATTATATGTACAATTCCTATTACCGAAGCCTCGTGTGAAAGGAGCTTTTCTGTTTTAAAATTAATCAAAAATTATCTGCGTTCAACCATGACTCAACAGCGGCTGTCTTCGCTGGCGCTACTTTCCATAGAAAAAAAACTAGCTGCAGCTCTAGATTATAATGATATAATTACTAGTCTGAGTGAAAAAAAAGCCAGAAAAAAGTTTTGAATTTTGATTTCTAATTTCTCTGAAGGTATGTTTTTGTTCTACTTAGTAGGTAGCTAAGTACTCACTTACTTTTTTACTTTTGAAAAATAAAAGTTGTAAACTTTTTCTGATGATTTTATGTCAGTATTTGAGTGAAATGATATGTTTCTCATAATCTGATGCACAAGTCAGTTGCATTAAAACCAATTAGTTAACCAAATTTTTTATGAAGTATAATCAAGAAAAAAAATTGGTTTTACTATTGAAACGATTTTCTTATTCCTAAAAATGGGTATTCAGGCATGGGAAACGTGCACATCAATAAATACACCTTACTTTTTTTTTTTTAAGTAACACATTTAAATGAGGGCCCTGCAAAAACTCTGCACCGGGCCCCACAAAAGCTAGCTACGCCACTGGCTATTCATTTTCTTTGGTAGATATTTCTATTTTTTATGCGTGTTTAAAATGCCGCCAAAAGGGATACGAATTTTTTATCTGATTACTTCTCGATTCTAATTAATAAAGTACGTAATCGCATATAAAGAATCCTTGCAACATAAACCAAGACTGAGTTTGTATTTTGGCCCTACCACAAATATGACTTCACATACACCTACTGAAAAATTAAGCTATTCCGAAGCATGTATGAATGGGTATCCAGTACTTTGTTCAATTAAAAAAAAAAATTACTTACTTGTGCGCTTTACCGCATGTTTTTGTGTAAAATTTCATGTCTGCTACTGATACTTCTACAAATAGGCCAACCGCAATCTACGTACAAAAAATGTTATACCTTTCATAATTTTAACGCACATGAATTCAAGCAGAATATTAACGTCATCTAAATTTTTTGAAACGATTAATCTTCCTTGTCCGCGTCATCATAAAAATTATTCTATTTGCTTACCATCATAAAGAATGAAACTGAAGTCCGTATGTACGTAATAAAATTTAACGAAACCTTTGTATCTACGTATTAAAAAAATGTATAAAAATTTCACTTTTTTGTTTTCTAATTGCAAGTGATGTATACCTACCTCGCAGTTGCATTGAATGAGAAATAAATGGACAAGATGCCAAAGATTTGGAAATTTCAAATAAAATCAGAGATTCTGAATTTTTTACTTTTGAAAAAATGAAAAAATGAAAAAAAAAGTGGAAAATGTCAAAAAAAAAAACTAATATAAAAATGCTAACATTAAAAAAATAATAATAAAATACACATAGAGATGAAAAAATATTCAAACATAAACATTATCTAAAAACACTTAGCCTAGAAATGTTCAAATTGTTTAAAAATAATAGGCTAACTCAGAGATGATAAATTTTTTACTTTTGAATAAAATTTCCAAAATGTAAAAAAGTAAAAAATTTCCGTAAAAGGAATTTCGACTGAAAATGCTAAAATTTTCACCAAAAAAAAATAGTAAGCAGCCATGCCGCAATATTAAAGCTGAGTTTCTAACTGGGGTTTGTTCAGGTTTGCACATAACGTTGTTAACCCTTTCATGTCTTTAGGCCATAGCCAATACAAAGTCTAAATACCCTTACCCTATCTCTTCCAAAAAGCACTTGAGAAGTAAAATTTAGAACAAATGTAGTATTTCTTGCCATGCAATAAGTATATGAACATTCAAATTTTTTACAATCTGTTATTTTGAATCGATTTTCAACTAAATTTAAGTAGTCATATTTTGGTCATCAACTGACACTATACACAAAGTTTGATCTTTCCAAGTCAATTTGGTGAAAAGATATGGAAGATTCGTAAAATTTCCTGTAGTAATTTTTCCTCGCCGGTCGATTTTGCTCCAACTTCCTTTCAAATTCACTTGGAAAGAAAAAATGAGATAAGTTGGTTACTTAGGCTCATTTTATCATAATAATTATGACACCACAATAAAAAATTTTCGATCTTTCCTGTACCACCACCACATTTTGAGGTCGATAACCCCTCTTTTTCCTCTCCAATATCATGTATGGCGATGAATTGAGGATGTAGTATACGTCTTATGCTCAGTAATCATATGAGTTCATATTATTTACATTTTTATTAATTTGAGGCTCTCCAAGTTCTACTCAAATTTTCATAATCCGCCATTTTGGATCCATTTTAACTCAAATTTAAGAAGTCATATTTTGGTCACTAACTAATCCCACACACAAAGTATGACTTTTCTAGCTTGATTTGGTGAGGAGATATAGAAGATTCAAGAAGTTCGTCCTCAAAATGCCTTTTCTTGTTCTAACTCCCCTTCAAATGCACCTAGAAAACTGAAACTTGAGTATGTAGGTGTCCGTGACTCATTCTTTCATATTAAATCAAAAATGTGAAATTTACGCCATTTATGCTTTCTCCAGCTCTCCTCAAAATTTGAGTGATCTGCCATTTTGAGGTGTATCGAAGAAACAAAAAAGTTACTTTTTCGCATTTCAAAGAAGAGTCTTTCACCAAGTTTTGAGCGAATTTCACAAATACCCTCTGGGTGTTTCATTTTGAAGGAATTTTCGATATTCATATATTATATCGATATTTTTGGAGCCAGTATCAATAATATCGAGATATATATCGATAACAAAATTTCCTCTTAAATAAGACCCTTTGAACGCATCATTGGGTTATTTGATCTTGAGCGCGAAATAAAAGTGGTTTCTAATTTATTTCAACATGGTAAACAAAATTTATTAAAATTCACAATAATGAACAGTAATATTATCAAGATCTATATGCGATACCTACTAAGATGAAAACGAATCTAATGAACATATTCACTTCCAGGGCTATAATATTCCGTCAGTTTTGGTAATAATTAATTTTTTTGGGTTTGAAGCAGCGTTGTAGGAACAGAACCAAGAACGAGAACATAAAACTGATATGTTTGAAGAACAAAGAACAGAACGAGAACAGAATATTTTCAAATTTTAAAGATCAATAAAGAACGAAACGAGAACCAGTTAATGTACAATGGTGAGAAACGAGAACAAGAATAATAACGATGTAATTTTTGGTTGTTCTTCGTTCTTTTGAAAGTTAAAAATGAATAGAAATCATGAGGAGAAAGGCACAAAGAAAACCCCCTAAAAAAAACGTGTCTGTGCTAGTTATACCCATATAAGTAATTTTTTTTTATTAATTAGCTTCAATGAATTAATTTTCAACTTCAATAACATAAATAGTAAATACGTTATAAAAAAAAAAATAAAAAAAAATGAAGAACGAATAAGAACAAGACCATAAAGGATTGAAAGAACGAAGAACAGAACGAAAATGAGATTATAAAAAAATACAAGAACGAAGAAAGGAACGAGAACAGTTGAATCATTGCGAATAAGAACGAGTCAGGAACAGGATCAAATGACTGGACCTTTCCAGGTACAAGAACAGGAACAAGAACAGACGTATGTTTGTTCCTACAATACTGGTTTGAAGTAATGTATAGATGAACAAAATTTGAAAATTACAACGATAACAAATCGAAATGTAATATTGACAAAGAAATTCCAAAAATATCGATACTCAACCGATACTACGATTAGTATCGATACTCAGTGGATATTACCAAATATCTATATTATCGATATATATCGATATTTATAAGGCCCCTAATACCCGCCATCGCGATACGTGAAAGGAAAAGAAATAAATGTACCAAAAATTTAAACATTGCCAGATCTTTACAAATGGTCTGAAACGCAAAGATTTGAAGACTCTACCTTACCCGAACCCCCTTCCCAAATCAGGTAGGCTGTGATAGCTGTCCTTCTTGAGTTAAAAACTCACCTAAAAAAAAAAAAACAAATTGAAAAAATGATCAAAAATAAACAAAACCCGCAAAAACTTCAACTAAGAAATAATAAAATTGTTCAAAATGGAAAAATGAAAAAAAAAGTTAAAATAAGAAGGAGTCTTGAATTTTTTTCAATTTTGTATTTCGTCAAGCCTGAAAAATCAATGCCCAATCATAGCTTTCTGTTCCACCGATCTGTCATAAAAATCATATCATCCAACGTAAAAAAACCTCTTATCTCCCCTCACTCCTCCCAACCAGCCCAAATTTCATTCATCATCTTGCTCTTTCAATATCTATTTTAGAACTTAATCTTTCATCACAGAAAAAAATTAAGAAAAATTTTCCACCCTTTCATACCAATCACACTCACACAAAAACCTACCAACACATAAATTAAAATTCCTCCTTTAATCTTTTTCTCGCCACGTTTTTCCTTATTTTTCACCATTCATAAATAATCTCTCATAATCGATTTGACAAATAGTCATTTTCATTTTTAATTTACATATCATCACCGAGTCGTGGAAATTTTATATTATTTCACACTTTATCATTATTTTCCTATACCAATTTCAAATACATAATCAATACCTCACCCGGATTCACGTACGTGGTAATTTACGAGAATATATACGTGAAAACAAGCTTTCTCCTTCCGCTTGAATTAGTCCTGTCAAACGAGAAAAAAATATTTCCGAAGGGTCGAGGGTGACGCAGAAGCAAACCCTTGTATTCAAAACATGCTGCAAGACAATTTTGTATATAAGAGGACACTTGTTACACGCTTCGTTCTCTTTTACATAGTTTGTCAGCTGAAACACATATGTATTACAGCAATTCTATTCTCTGAATACCGGTTTCGAAGATATTTTTCGTTGTTGCACGGAGTTTTTAAATTTAATTTTTTTCTAAAAATGTTTCAATTTGTTTCGATGAATGTTTTTTTTTACTACCTCATTGCTTCGTTTCTATGTGAGTATTTTTTTTTCATATTAATTTTTTATTAGCTTAACCGCGTATATTTACCCGTCTTAGTAATATTTTTATAAGCGAAATTTTATTTTACTCGATTCCAATTATTGATAGTAGTTATCTTAAATATTTAAATACGCGAACAATCGTCTTATTCAAGTGGAAGAAATGAACTCATGAGTCAAGTTTACTAATATGTTCAAAGTAAAATTTTTGTAACGAATAATTGATACATATTTTAGCACATTACCTTCTTAATGAAGCAAAGATTCTCTAAAAGAGTGACTATTTTAAAGCTGATCATCATTTTAATTTATGTAATGATCGAAAATCTTCAACATAATTCGTATGAAATTTTTTAAACATTTCGTGATCTTTTTCTTACCCAAGTATATTTCATAGGTTGATAATAAGAATCTACTCTATTATTAATTTGAAATTCTCTATTTTTTGTGATAAAAAAAAATCAATATCTATTTTTCATCCGATGTTTACAACTTTCGATATTAATATAAGTAACCTGTCATGTCTAGGTTAGAATTAAAATTCGACGAAACTCGCCATTTTTGGAATATTCAAGTTGACATATTCGTTCAACATTTCTACTTCCTTTGAAAATACATCCACTTAGCCAAAGCAATAATTATCTCACTCAGATACCTTTTCACATGTTTCTGTCAAAATCCTTGCGTAAGAGGATGAAAGTAAATGAGATTAGAAATGTATAACAGCAAAGGTACAGGTATTTGCCTTTTTTTTGTACTCAGTAGTTGGGTTCGTTTATAATAAAAGAGTCAAAGTTTAATATATTTCTTTGTGTGTATAATGAATCCTTTATGAATATAGGACTATATTACAACAAGCGCATTGATAATGGTCAATTCAATTTTAACATATTTTTTGAACATATCAAAGGATAGAAAATTTCATTCAAAATTATGAAGTATTGAAACATTTCTGATCTTATCATGTGTTCAAGAATATGCATATTTTTGAAACATTTGAGATAAATACGTTTATGTAGCTCATATTAATTTTAGCAATCATGGGGAAAAAAGATATCCAGTACCAATAAACTATGGAATTTACAATATACATAGGTACCTTTGAATTTAATACTTTGTAGATGTTTCACGTTAATTTAAAAATTACCCCATAAAAGCTCAATAATTAATTTGCACCAGCGTTACGTAATAACGCAGCCTAACACACAATATTCCATCTGGTAGTCTAAATTAAAAATTATCACTCGAGCGAATCCCCCTTTTTGCAGTTTCTCGCTTGTATTATATTTAATTTCAAAATTCATCGTTGGGTGTCCTACCACCCACGTAATTGAATACGTTTACCTAGTGTAGCTACTATACACGAATACATTTTAAATGTAGGTATATAAAAATTCGAGCATTTATAATTTACGCACCCACACCCACATACATTCTTTAAAAATCACCAGTTCCATAGAATAATTAAGTTGTTTACCTCGAAATAAAAACTTTCTTAGAATTTCACTAATGCTTAAGTTTACCTCGAAGGGACAACGATGGAATTTTGGTTACTTATTAAAATTGTAAAATATACTTCACTCTCGAGGAAGTTTTTCTGACATAGGGCGTGTGTAAAAGCTGCGAGAAATACTCGTATAATGTTGTACCTAGTTACCTAGTCAATTTAATAAATAATTTTACGAGGTATTTTGTTTTTTAGCAAAACTTTGGACGATTTTTTTTTTAATTCTAATAAATAATATATATTTAAATATTCGAAAATTATACACATCAAACAAAAGTTAAAACGAAAAAAATGTTCAATAATAGTATATGAAAAAAATCACCGAATAGCATGCGCTGAACATATACTACGAACGAGTATGTCGAATAGCTATAAATTAATTTTAGTCCTATTCAATTCTGAGTTCCATCCGGTGCTTGCTGAACAAGCTTCAAACTTCAAACGAGTAAATAAAAAAATAAAATAAACATCTTCGTTTTGGTGAGGAAAAGGTTGTTTGGATCTAATGTTCCAGAAGGAAGCCAAAGATTACAATTTTTAAATTTTATAACTTTTTCACCAAGTGGTTCAATGAACTTGTAGTTTTGCGCACTGGAAACTCATTAGGAAGTACTGATACCTCAAGGTCGTTGAAAAAGGGGCGAAGGGGGCAATTTATCGCAGACCTGAATTTTGCCACGGGGTTGGTAATGGATTCGTAGACCTTAATTTGAATCCTTAAACGCCGAAAAATAAGAAAAGTTCAAAAATTTAAAGTTGATCAAAAATGAATAAAAAAAAAATTAGAAGTTGAAAAAAAAACTGTAGGACATTAGAACGTCGGTTGAACAATTTGGAATGGGGGGAAGGGACTGAAGAGAGAATAAAAGGTATAAAGCTGAATTTTCAATTGAAAGACGATGAGGGTGTCATTTATTTTGCACCCCGACTTAATAACGAGATAGGAAAATTACACATGATACCTTTTACACTTTTATTTATTTCTTAAAATTTTTAATTTAATTTTTTTTATTTTTTACTTTATCATCTGTATTTATTTCAATCCATTTTCATTTTCAACTTTAATGTATTTTTTATAAATATATTAATTGCTCTTTAATCTTGAATTTTCTTCAAAATACTTGATTTTATTGTAAGCTTTTTAGTTTTATTATCTTACATAATTATTTATTTTTTTTATTCGTTTTCATTTTACCGCGCCAAACATTCGGTTAATATGTTTACATAAAAAATATCCATAAAATTGGCAGCAAAATTATTTGATGATAAATCATATTTTTATTTATTACTTCTATAAATCACTTTAACATTCTCAGTATAATTCCTTGCCGAAAATAGAAGTGGCGTATTTAAATGCTTCCGATGACATAAATATATAAATACACCCATAGCCCAAAATCCTCCACAGCCCTACTTACCCTTTACGCTTTCTTAACATCATAACACGAAATGAAAAATTGTTGTGACAAAAACTTAATCAAAAGGAAAGTTGAATAAAAATCATTCTTCGGCGCTTTTAATCGGTTACTTAATTAAAACCTTCAGTCACTGTCACCACGTTCTTGTTGCCGAACCAATTTAAATTCCAGCTTGTCTATACAAACTATAAATTCCAATAAAAATATGCCCACACTATAAATGTTTTATTTGATATTTAAAAAAAGTATCTCAAATCACTGAACAACTATAACACTACTAGGCAGATCGTTTTATTTCCTGTATTAATAAAGTAATCGTTTCTTCAACTTTATCATTACAGTTTTCAAAGAGAAGTAATTTAACTATTCTATAAACCCTTTAATATCGATAAAACGCGTTTATTTTCATTTTCATTCCCTACCCCAAAACACTCTTTCATTATACTCTATTAACGTAAAAAAACTTAAACGAATAGCCCTTCTTTTCCCTGTAGCTGAATAATTTACGAAACTGTATATTTTCACCATAGTATAACCAATAGCTCGGCTTTTCCGTCGATTTATCAATAGCGATTATTTCTCGATACCGCATTCTATACGTTGCAATCTTTAAGATTGTTTCTCAAATGAATAACACGATAAGAAATTACTTCAAACATCTTTCGCGTGTTTACAAAAGGAGCAATTTTACTTGACAGTGAGAAAATATAGTCCTAGAGTTGTCAACTTCTTTCGCACGCCTATTTGCAACATATTGCGTCGGTGTATATTTTAGTGAAATTTTTGATTCATTTGGGGGCACATTACTAGGAATATTTTTACAACATTGTACACTCTATTTAACTCCTATAACGAATGTTAGACTGTGACTTCATCGGTGAAATCCTTTGAATTTTTATAACTTCGACCTTGATAATAAAAAGTTCATTCCATATGAATTCTTTAATACCCCAGCGAGAGATTATTCAACGCTATCGATCACAACAACTGAAAAATTCCATTTCGTCGACTTTCGTGCATTTTTCCAAGACATTTAGTTTGTATAACAAGACGGGACTTCTTTTTGATATTTTAAAATTCAATTAAAATTTTCCACTATTTACCCAGGGAGTAATGTAACTTTCCCCTTTTACAAATAGTCGCTCCGTTAGTTGGGCATTTAATATTAAAAAAGGCGTAAACTTTGGCATGTACCTAAGTATCTACTCGCGGAAACAGTGTATGATTTAAATTCCACGCGTTAACACCACCAAAAGTCTAAAACTTACTTTGAGCGAAACAACGAAATCTTAAAGTTTACGTGCACGAGAGGCGCTCATGCAACATAGATTCTTTTGAAACTGAAATTACTATCTTTGCGCCCAGTTGGGTAATGCGGAGTATTTGATTAATATAAGAACAACCGTGGTGAACAATGCAAAGATCGAATATATTATGCATACTTAACAGTGCTTACCTGAGTAATTTTTTGTTTAACTTGAACCTAAATATATTGTAGTAGGTAATTACCTATTGATATTTTTAATTTCACTGTTTCACCAATCGAATTAAATGAGAATTTTCTCAGTTGAGCTGAGTTTTTAGTTAAGACTTGTTCAAATTTGTCAATAATGTAGTGCACCATATGCTTACACACCAATCCGAACCATCTAAGTTAATTTAAAATGTCTAGTGTTTCTTGCCCATAAGAATTATATGAGCCCGTAATTATCAAATTTTCACCAATTTGAAGCTCCTCAAGCCTCCTTAAAATTTTGGCGAACGGATCCAATGACCAAAATTCAATGAGCGATATTCTAGCCTCTAATTAACCTGCATAAATGAAGTTAGACATGGAGCATTCTTTTTGAAATGTGAAAAACATGATTATCAAAAAAAAAACAAAATATATTTATTAAGAACAAAATTATTCATAAAACTAATTCCAAATTATTTTCACTTTGTACCAAAAATCACAATCGTCCGCTTGCTTTATTTCTTTTTGGTTTTCTTATCCGACATGGCCAAATGATTAACGTAAACTGTAAATTCGTAAAGAAAACAAAAGGTACGATTTAGGAAATTAGCAGATTTTCGAATAAAATTGCTCTCACTCAACTCACAATTGAGAAAAAAATATTGTTTTTTTATGAAAAGATAGGTAAAAGCATACACTTTGCAATTTTGAAAAATTTATCGTAAAATGTGAATAAAAAACAAAACTTTCCACGTAATTAATTAAAGAATGACTCATTCCATGATTACTTACTTCTGTATAAAAAACACAGTGTCAAGAATTAAAATTCATCTCATAATTTTTTACGTTAAAACATGTGCATAATGAATAAATTTCACAGGATAAGAGGGAGAAAAAAGGATGCTACGTTTTTAGATCAAAACGTAAATGCTCGTATGCAAATTATATGTAGCAATAAAAACTCGTTTACAATCTTATCATCAGCTCCTCAAGCGAAAACAAACCACAAAATTGCTCTTTCAACGAATCCATTAATACAAATAAAAATTTTCGGGTTTTCGAAGGCAGCCTTGATAACTATATAAATGAAGTTTTCGCAACGATTACGGTAACAATTTGCGCCAAAACGCTGTAGTAATGATTGTTATTTAGAAAATATAAAAACGCTGTAAGAAAATCTACACTATGGCCTTCTTCGAAATTACCTACATGATATAAAAAGATTTTAAATTGCATTACATATACCCCGAAGACTTGTCCTACATAATACGCCACTACAATATCACTTTAAATGGGAAAACAAAAAGGCGGAAAGCGTGCTTTACTTATGTTAAACCGGAAATTCGCAGTTTTCGTTGAACTCTTTTTTATGGCGCTTAAAGTCCGATTTAATTTTTAGAATTATAAAACCGTGAATGCGCCAACTCAGTCGGATGTTAAAATTGAAATATATTTTACATTCAACCGCGTGGAAATTTAATAAGTTTTACGCGCGCACTCGATACAGGTGATAGAAAAGGTATTTTTTTCAGCACCGAAATACTGTGTAAATACAGACAGAATTAAAAAACTCCTAATTCTCCCTTTGATAACGATATTATATTTACATTAAACCGAGATTGACACGATTGTGATTCTTCTTCGCAGGTTTCAATTTGAATTACATTCACGCTTACCATCTAAGAGAAACACCCGACCTGTTAGAAGAATATTATAGAAGCAGAGGTCCGCCGTTCAGCAACGATGATACAGATTCGGAAGTCATCTGGCTTAACCCCGGTAAGAGGGGACTACCCAACTTCACTCCTTATATCAGTGTAGGTGTGTATACGCAACGATATAAGACATTTACGTCTTTTGTAACGTCAATTTTCTTTACATCTTTCTTTATCTACATTGAAAGAAAGAAGAGACCTAGATTTCTATGTCCATCGAAGTGTAACTCCCATTATGTAAACTCCCATAACCTACGTCATAAAAATTGTTGACAAAAACATATACGTCTGACCGTGTCGAACTGTCTGCAAAACATTTTCTTCTCCAATTTCGCCTTCTTCTATAGTGACAACATTACTGACTCAATTGAAGGTTAACTGGAATGGAATTAATCTTGAAAGAAGGAATTTTTTGAAATTGCGGTAAATTTCTTTTTCTTTTTTTTACCTTATTGAAAATTCAGCCACCGAAGCCAATTCGATGAGAGTACAAAGGGATGACACCAAGTAGCAATGAAAAATTGCAAAAAATAAATTTAGTCCCAAAATTTTGTTGAGGATAAAAAATATCTTCACGTACAACCCCCTCAAACCAAGAAAATGCTAAATGACTAAAATTAGTCCCAAGGATTTTTTTTTTTGAGAAAACGAAGAACTTCTATGGAACAAATATGGCTTTCCAGAATATCTTCATTTTATTAGTGCTGTAGCTTCTGGTCTCAGTATTATGCTGTTTTATAGCTCATACTTTATTCAGTGTGTTTCAACATAATATGAATGCTTTCATAATACATATAAGGCTATTCATGTGTCACTCGCGTACGATAGTTTGCTTACTTCAACTGCTGAAGGGGTCGAAATACCAATATAAAAAAATTGTTATTATGGTAACGATCAACTTTATAAAAAAGATGAACATAAGGGGTTTGCACCAAAATACACTGTATGCAATATAGTACTGCTGACAAAAAAATCTCAAACACCAATCCCATCATAGTGGGGAAATAAATACTGAATCATTTGGCTAAAATTTTCGAGTTTACCAAATGCTGAAATATTTTCATTCCTTTTTTGCCTACACATTTTTGGCTTTCGAAAAAAATCCGAAGTAAAATAGTTCTATTCTTATACCTAATATAGATACGAGTAGTTTATTTGCTTCGCGATTTTTCAACAAATTAATAATAAAATTTTGATATATTTACCACTTTGCTCAAGTTCATCAAAATTATCACTTTTTTAATTCACAACGTAATTTAGGTAAAAAAAATACGTAGGTAGAACAATTACTCATGTTGCAATAATGCTTTATAATATTATCTCTTTCAATATCCAGATTAATGCTTTATAGAAAAAATAGGTGTATAATAATTTCGATATTTAAATTAATCAACACACATCACTTGTGCTCTTCTTATAACACGTACTCTCACCACAAATTCGAACTCGCATAAAAGACTGCGATATTGAAATTATTTATAATAATATTTGAAAATTTTATTGATATATCTTTCCATCTAAATTTCAGCTTTATATGGCGAGTCCACCAAGTTAAGATAATTTTCGAGCGCTTATTAGCAGTCTATGGCTCAGCGACAATTACTCGACGATTGATTATTTATTCGTTGAATAAAATAAATCTTATGTTCGAAATGATTGGAGTTTTTTATTTGAAATCAATGACTCTGCACCTTTCTATATTCTATATTAAAGAAATTTTACATTCTTAAATTTTAAAATAATTTTATACGATTACTGATGCGTTAATAATTAGGTATTTATTATATTCACAAAACAAATATTTAGGCTAGATATAGATACTCGAGGGTCACCACGTTTTCGTCGCTTCATAATCACGCATTATTTTTAATAAGACAAATCCATTATTTGTATTTAATGTTGACTTGATAACTATATGACTTCGTTTTACTCGAAATGTAAATATTTATTCATTATGTTTTTTTTAATTAAAAACTTTTCGCTATTATCTTCGCTGCCAGAATAAATCCGCAAATTTCGAATGCTTTTTTTAAAATTCTAAATTTACATCTATCAGTGAAGCTGAAAGGAAAATTTCATGAAATATGAAACTGATACTAGCAATATGATAACGCACTATACTTACTTTTTGCTTTATAACCCAAACGAGTAATCTTTATGCTTCACATGATGGATTTTTTTTCGACACGCTTTGTGACATCATACACTTCTTTAACAACCTCGAAACTTCGCTCATTAAGAAACCAAAACAGCTCTTTCATCAAGTAATCGGAGAAATGACTTAATGAAGAGTTTTTTTTTAAAAACCACCAAATTATAACGCCATAGGTAATACGAACTAACCGCTAAAACTTTACACGAAATTCAAAATTTCATCAACCCAACGAGTTCTGTATGGCGAAAAAATTATTAAAAAATAAACCTACCTAGATAAATATTTGATTTGGTCCTTTTCCTTTCGGGCGACGAACGTAAAATTCGCCTAGTGTTATTTTAGCCGCTTATTTAAGATGCTAACGAAGACCGAACTATGTGCGAAAGAAAGCGAAAACTTCAGGGGATATTTTTATGGTAAATTTTTGCATAATGTATTTTTAAGTAAGTATATTTTACACGCTGTTCATCATATTACCAATTTAACCTCGAGTGTAATGCTTATAAGAGTATCAAAATATTATTTTGTATCGTATTGCTGTGCTCCGAAAGTAACCAAAATTTAATCTCAACTTTATTTACATCGTTCACTTACATGATCGTTATTAACGAAAAGAAAAATCGAATAAGAAGGTAGATAAAATAACGTAAAAAATAGGTAAAATATTCGCATCAATCTACCAATAAGCAATCAAGTAGGTACTAGGTAGAAAAATAGGTGATTTTATAAAGTAGATAGGCCTTTTATGTTAATTTGTTGTATTTTAAATGAAACGCATTTATTTCCCAAAAATAAAAAAAAAACTGGGAAATTCGAAACTACTTGAATAAGTTAAGACAAAATGAAAAGTGAAAATTCTATTTTCAATGAAAAACTACGTATGAACAACGTATAGATATACTCGAAACCAGCTAATCTTTCTTATAAGATATCCATTTGAATGAAATTACCTAAAAGCATGTCGTCGAGAATTCTAAATGGCAATTCGTTGATAATAAAATGATCCGATGTCACGTATAATGAAATTTCCCATTGAAAATTATACCTCTTCTAATGCATACGTTTAACACGTAAATTCACCATTATCTACACCACTTCATTATTCATCTCGATACGTATACGTTTTTTCTGTGTAGATTCGTCTTCGAAACTTACCCAAAGTTTACTTCATTATTATGTAAAACGTATACGAAATGTCGACAAATGAGCCAGTGAAATGAAAAACATAACGAATAAGTTTAAATTAAAATTAAAATTAAAATTACTTAAATCTCCAGTATGAGCAATCGAATTGAATTCAAGATACGATTATTTTATATAATTAAGAATTTAAAAAAAAAAAAATCAGAAATATCTAAATTTAACCGTCTTCCCACTCAGAAAATTAAACGAATCCGTTATTCCGAATCAACAAGTGAAATTGAAAATTAACACCTCTCCGAAGCACCTTTTAAAATCATTTCTGCGAAGATTCTTTCTCTCACTGCGTATATAATCCTGTTCCGAAATTCCACAAAGTGCAGGTTACTACCACACAACCGTGAAAATTTCTTTACTTAAAGCTAGGATTAAAACATTACGTCAACGTTGAAAAGAAACCTCTTTTCGTCGAATTTTTATATTACCAAATCCGTCAGTTTCAAGATGTCAGATCGTTGAAATGTTTTATTTGGAATTTCGTTATTTCGATTTCGGAAAAGTTTTAGTTCACCGTACTGGATTAACGTTCAGGATTAAGTGCTTAGCTTTTTTTTCTTTAATGAAGTAGTATTGGGAATTAAAATAATCGTGGGTGTGAAAAGTTGCCCAAGATTACTCCAAAGGTGGTAATACGATATTAAACAACGAAAAAAATTCAAATAGGTATTTTAATTTTATTAGAAAATGGTCTACTATACGTAACTGGTCTGTAGCTAGAAACTTCTGTGAATAGTTAGATAGTAGTATTAGCACAAAGCTAGTTCTAAGATATTATATTTGGTAAATAAAAATTTTTTCAGCAAATATTTTTGAAATTAATATTTCTATTTTTTCAATTATACTTTCATCAAAATCTTTAATTGAGCTTTCTTCAATCAGCATGACAAGCTTTATTATTTATTATAATTTTTACAATCAGCATACATTTTTTTGAGAATAATAAATAATATTTCGATAGTAAAATAGTGATTGGAAATAATTTAATCGAAATTATTTGAACATTTATTCGAGATCTAAAATTTCAAAAATTTCAAATATCAAAAAAATTAATTTTTGGGCAATTTCAAATATTCTTGTGTTGAAAAATCAAATTTTATCGCATGAAGGGCGAACAAATTTTTATCCAACTTTTTTTTTTAATTTTGATGTAATAATTTTTTTTTAATTATTAAATTTTGTATATTTCAAAAAAGGAATAATGAATGGACAATTTATAGGTGAATTACGTGATACGAGCTCGATTTCAGATCATCAGGAATGCAAAGACGAAATATGCTCGATTTTTACCTCACAGGGGTTCTCAACATATCACCACGTATCCGCATTGCTTCAAAATGACATCTTTGATTATTTTATCACGAAATAATTCATGATTTGGGAACCCCTATGAGGTAAAAATTGGAAATATTTTGTCTGCTGATTTCTAAGTACTAAAATTAAGCTCATGCTATGCATGAGATCTGGAATTTACCTATTGATTATTTTTAAAAAATTAAAAAAAAAAATTGTCGCTTCTTTGAAAAATCAAAAAACTTCAAGACCGACTAAATATGAAGAAAATTGACGACTTGTCATCTTTTCAGTCTTTGAAGGACAAAGGTAAAAAAATTTCAAATTACCAAAAAATAATTTTTTTCGGATTTTTGAAAACTTTCATCTCATTTTGAAATATACTTCCATTAACTTAGAGGGGATCATTTGGCAACTACTTCTAATTATTTACGGCAAATTAAATAGGCAACTCATTTAACACCACATATAAGTCAGGGCGAATAGTGCGATTCATCGTTAATTATGTTGCGTAGTACCTCATCAAGCCAAATTGAAAAGGTCAGGTACCCATATGGCCAACTGTTCATGGTAGAATGACCTGCACACGTGAAGAATAAATACGAAAAAATCAATATTTTCATTATAATTTTTTATCTTAAAACTAAAGCTATGTAGAAATATACAGTTTATACCAAAATATAGAGTACCCAATTCAGTATTAATGATAAAAAATTAAAGGCGATAAAAATAGTAGGTAAGGAGAAATGACAAAAAAGTGTAGAAAATGATGCAAAAGAAATGCAATTTTTCTCATTTTTTGCTGATGAATTAGAACAATCTTGGTTAACGTTGATCATCACCAAGTTGAAAGAAATACTTTCCCACGTTTCATATATTGTCCCCTTCAGCGAGTAGGCTAGGCAAAATATTATACATGAATGTCACAAAGTTGCCCATCACATTAAATAAAGGGGTCCTGTACTGCTGAAACACCCTATATGTATATTCTAAATATTGAAAAAGTCTTTAGAAAATATCTCATTAAGACACTTATACGAGTCACTGAGAAGTTTGAACTGTTAGCGCCGAATAACTAGATAATTTATTAGCTACTGAAAAAATACTCATAATACCATTTGAAAAATTCATATTATTAATGACGGTTAATACTAGTGTATCATCGTAATTTGTGGATATATACGGCGATAACATCGTTGCAAAAATGTTACCCCTAAGAACACGTAAACATGTCGATTCGTGACACCAAACAGCAACTTAAACACGGAATTATTTTAACCATTAAAACACATATAAAAACGGGAACAATTCATATTCTATGTATAATATTCTTCTTCCTCTATACCATTTCTACACAGAAAACAAACCCTTATTAAATAGTTCGTTAATTGGTATTTCGCATGACCATTTATCTGCTTCGAATTCGACTCCTGCATTTCCAACTTACATGTAATCTATTTCTTCTACCTCGCTACCAGCTTTGACTAGTGAAAACGCAAATAAACATTGTCAACTCCTTTTTCCGCGCCATTATCCCAAACCGTGGTGAATGCTCGGCAAAAACCATCCAAAAACGTGGTGAAACTATAAACAAAACAAAAACTTCGTCGACCCGTAGCTAGAGGTTAAATTTTAAAATACCAGTTAATTCTGTACTGCGTAGCCGATGTTGTCACCAATTCGTAATCCATGCTACTTCTTTTACTACGTTTCGTATTAAATAATAAATTTACTTAATTCGAGCAAAGACACGTATACGTAATAATTCTCATTTTCTTTGGACTTTTATAACTTCAGTATTTTTACATTTTTCCTACGCTTTTTAAGAAAATATTAAAATAATAAAGAAGCCAAGACTTGACATTTCCTCGTGGCCGCTTTGCTTATTGTACCCGATGAAAGTGATTCTTGAGCTTCGTTCAAATTAAATTTCCCAAAGCCCTTTCCTCATTATTTCCAGCGAGCAAGTCGTTCGTGCTGATTCGCACCCTATCTTTTTCATATGATGCATTAATTATTGAATTCTGCCTCCATCAGCGTGCAACGTCTCGAATTTTATGCCAATACGTGATCACGTTTTAAAATAAGATGCTATTGTAGCGATCGATACTTTAAAACCGTGGCTTACTTCATATCGTAACAATATTATTCTAGAAATGTCGATGATGAAGTTTTAATTCTGGTATACTTTCTTCACAAAATGTAAGACGATTTTAAAAGTAGCTAATGTTGGCATTAAGACTGCCATGATACAAACAAGTAGAAGGAAAAAATGATTTTTAGGCTCTTTGAAGTGTAAAATTGAAAATAATAAATAAATGTACTTTTAAAGAATTAAAATTTAAAAACTAAGTTCTCCATTTCTAAATAAGTATACATAATTTTTGATTCTTTTTACTGATTTTTTTATATTTTTGCTCACTTTTTTGTTTTTAACTTTCTTCCATTTTTGAAAATCATTTGAATTTTATTAATTTTCGCAGGAGGTTTTTAAATTTTTCAATATTTTAAATGAGCTCATTTTTCATTTTTTAAGGTTTGTTTGTTAATTTTCATGTTTTAAGAGCGCCATGCACGGTAATTTTTTTTAATTATATTTTAAATCTTTTAAATTTTTAAAGATTTTGGTATTCTTTACGTTTTTGAAATTTTTGAAATCATTCTATTTTACTTCGCTTTACATCATTAGTCTTCGTAATGCACAAATTTTCACTCTGCGATATTTTCTATTTTTTGATTTTGTTTTTCATTTCTTTTGGACATTTTTCAGTAACGTATGCATTTACAAATACTCTTGAATATTTAAAAACAAAACCAAGAAATAAGCCTTTAATTTTTGGAAATCTCTAGTTTCCTATAATTCTTCATTTTGTGACTTTTCATTTTTGTACCTTTTTTTTCACATTTCAACGATTTTTTATTTTTCAAAATTTAAGTTGATTTTATTTAACTCGTGATTTTTATATTTTTGAGCTTTTTGTTGTTTTTAAACATTTCTTGTTTTCAACTTTTTTTAAATTTATGGGCATTTTTCATTTTTGACCTTGATTGGTTTTTTTGGCTTGTTTAAATTTTTGAATATTTTTGATTTCTTCGGAATTTATATTTTTTATTTTTGCTTTTCAACGTTTTTTTATTTGTTATATTTTTTTGATTTTAAATTTCATGACCTATCATCTAAATTGTCACATGTATAGGTGCACTACAGACTCTACACAACTATCAAATACTTCATGCTACCAGTTAACCTACTCATATTTTTTGATCCATGCATACCAATTTGCCTAATTTAAAAACTGAAGGGGCAGAAATAAACTCGTTCAAATTAATTTTATATAATGATCATTGAGATTGGTTTCCAAAATTTTATCACATCATCTACACTTAGATAAAAATTGCAGAGAACACGTTAAAGAATCCTAGATGAAAAAATGTTTGCAGGGGGTGGGGGGGGGAGTAGCCAATAGCGATAAAAAAGATAATTCGAGTAAAAATATTCAAAAAAAACTGAATTATTGCAAATTTTTTAAAATAACTTTGATAAACGCCATTTTAATCTCAAGTTTACATGTTTCTCCATAAATCGATATCTCGCATGGTGCACCAGATATAATATACCTCAGATAAATTACCTCGTAAAAGCTTCAAATAACGAGAGAAATTCTTTACAAAAACATAAAAATTATTGTCACTGCAGTTATTCAACTAAATTGAAGTTGGAAAATCTTAAACTGAACACCAATTGCATTATTTATTCGTATATGCTGAACATTTCGAAGTACCCAATAGATACAATGAAATATAGACTTAATGTACTCGTACAATAATATACAGAAGAAAAACTTTTCGTATGCGCAATAACATTGTTTCTCACTGATCGCACTATCAGGTTACCACCGTAAAAGGTGGCTTCAAGAGATGAATTCGATTCGATTAAGTATTCACACCGTATATAGCTTTCGAATGCCTTCCAGGTATCGCTTAGTATCAGAAATGAAGCCACTATAATCCATTTAAAGCGCGAATAGAATTTTTCGCTGGTGTCTATTTTCGTAATGAATTCCGTTATAGATTCAATACCGGATGAACGTGACCGATAAATATGCCATTGGTGATTACATTAATCTACCTTTGTGGAGAATTTTTTAGCACTTAATTACTTAATTTATTCAAGTGTTTGTACTTTAGAGTTTGAACCTCGTAAATAACAAATATTAAATAGATTTCATGAGAAGAAATTTCCACGACAAGGTTTGAAATTGAAAAGCAATTGCCCAATTTTCAAACATTGAAGCTCTTTAAGCTTTCCTTTCACCTTCCATAATACCTAGTTACATTAATAATCTTATCAGAGTTACCTTCGATATCATTAAAAATACATATATTATGATAAATCTTATAGAATCTCATTCTTATTTCTTCCTCACTTATGCAACTCTCTTCACATATAATTTCTTATTTAACATCGAATCTTTGTATAATTTATTTTTAGGCGTACTCAGCAATATGAAAGAATTTTTCGACAATTTAAGCTCAAATATGGATTCAATCAACGAAGAAAAATCAGCAATACACGAAATCGAAGGTAATATCGCCCAACATTGTAATATTGAAGATATTCTCATACCCCTGCCTTTTTTCCCTTCTCAAGAATACAACGTCGTTAAAAAATTCTCGCTAATTAAACGCCCGCGGTTATTTTTTAAACTCTCTTTCTTCAGCGGATACTACGTATTTTCGTCATAAATTTTAATCAAAACTCATTCCGAATAAATCGTCGACATTTTTCACCTTCGTATTTTTATAAATTGCTCGGCGGGTTTCTTTGCCAACGTATTTTTGCACCCAAGCGCGTAAAATTTACAAACTTCTCGATTTTTATGCGAAAATTTAACTCGTATTGTTCTCCTTAACGCGAATAAAAAGCTTGAAAGTTAAATTGAAGCACTTCTTAGACAGAATAACGTGGCTTTTCTAGTCGCATTTGTTAGTTATAAAAACATCCTACTTACGTTTTAACGGCAACGTCATTAGGAAGCGGTTTTTGTGCCTATTTGTTGCCTTGAAATCAAAAGTGTTACGATGAATACTTAAAATTACGATTAGAAATTTATTATTTTTTAAATGAAATCGTAATTCCGCCAGAAAATGTTTTAAAAACCGAGGAGGTTACTTCGACTTTATCAAACTCTGTTACAATTTGAGCAAATTACGTTGAGGTAAATAAGTATAGGTACAAATAATTCGAAATTAAACGCAATAAAATGTAATTTCATTTTTAAGATCAAATTAAAAACCCACACGTAATAAGGAATTCTGATATCAGCTGGTACCGTTATAATTTCATCTAAACATTAAATTAGGTATTAAAGCTAAACATTACAAGCTTTCTGTAATGCAGCTGAATTAGGTACACGTCTGTTTTCGCTCAACGTGTGAAATAAATGGCAAAATAACTTTTTAAGTCTTAAATTAAATATCTTAATAATAGGATTACACGTATGAAGAAAGCCTAAGTGTTCTCACACCAAAGTACCGTGTAACCATAACATAAGGACAAAATTTTCTCTTGAGAAATACATCTGTATTACGCGCATCGTTATTCCGCCAACGCTTTTTTTTTTTTTTTTTTTTTTTTTTTGTAATAACTACTTACTCTGATTTTAAATTTAAGATTTTTTTGTCGTATAAAAATTCATAAAATAAAAAATTTCATAATGTTTTTTACTACCGAGCTATTAAAACTTTCAAATTAAGTTGGTAAATGAATTAAATTCATGCTCGATGTATCACCCTTTCTATCTTCGAAATACCAACTTAACTTTCGAGTTATTTTTTTTCAAATCATCACGCGAAACTTCCTACGAGTATTAAAAAGCTTGCATTATGCTGCTTCTACAAACGATACAAGCTAATATTTATATCTGTCAAAAATGACAAATCATTCGCAGAACGAATTAAAACTTTTTCTTCCATAGCCGCCTTGTATATTTAACCAGCGACGTGTACATATTGAAAATAAACAATACCACGCGATTATTATCGTAGTAACAAAAATCAATTTTTCTCGTTTTTACAGCCGATCAACCCCTGAAAATCAAAAATCCGTTGACCGAGAATTATTTCAGAGGTTATAAACCTTCGTATAAAATCCGCAATTACGTACAATCGCCGGATTTGGGATTATTGAAAGGTACCAATCATCACGATCCATCGCTAAAATGGACCGGTTTGGGGAAAAGAAGCCTGTAATGGATGATCTCAGAGTTCATATCGACGTAATGAAATTGTACTTCTAGTGTAATATTAATAAAATTATACTTATATTAAGTAGAATACAATGCGTAAGTCTTTTCATTATTTTAATATGTACATTTGATTATAATGTGTAATAGAGAAGCGTACTTGAATGTCCGGAAGTAAAAAAAAAAAGTAAAATAAAAAAAAAAAAAGGTAAAACTATGATATCTTTTAATTGTAAATTTGTTTGAGTAGTATATTTCATTTCCTTCAATTGATACTGGTATTGACTTTTATAATAATTATGTAGATACCTAACTGTACTTCACAATAAGTAAATGGTATCTACGTTACACGTAGCATAGGTAATTATATGTTAACTGTTTCATATAGCTGTGCACAATTTTGTGTAAAGGTACAAGAGTTTATACATATATCGTGCGTCCGATTCAAGCCAAATACAGACAAAATCAAATTCCCTTTTATGATAGTTCAGAAATCAAAATATTTTCATGTTACATCACTGACTATAAATAATACGTTGTGATTAGTTGTGAAAATCTTAGACCATTTAGTATTTAACATAGACCGCGCTAACTGATAAGAACCTGGTCCCAACATATGGGTGATTCTATAAGCGATTCAGTTCCAAACAAACACAATTTATCAATAATTTTATTAACTATATGAAATGAATACGTGATTATTAACTTTTTGAATAATTCTTTTCGTAATTTTTTTAACAAATTACTCTTTATGTGTAAAAAAAATAATTTTTCGTATGTCTCAGTGATTTCTATTACGTTTAAACAGTTCATCGAAAAAGGTTACGGAAGAATGCAGAACCCAGTTTTCGAGTAGAGTTTGCATGGTATTTCTTTATTTAGTTTCACTCATATGTTTTCAAAAGATCTCATTTGACTTGAATTAAAATTTTTTTTAGACTTTAGAAATCACTAACACATTGCGTTCTGTTTCAACTAAATAAAGAAATACCATGCAAACTCTACTCGAAAACTGCGTTCTGCATTCTTCCGTAACCTTCTTCGACGAACTGTTTCTGTTTTCGGGGTAGAGAATGCCTCTTCTGCAAAGTGCAGGGCACATATTCTTTTCGTCCAACATTTGAACCATACATGGGTATATTTTAGCAATATCTTCTTCGATTTGAGCAAATTTCCTGTAACGATGGAATGGAAAATTCAACGATCAAGAGATCATACGTTGAAATGCCTTTCAAATATGTCAAAATTATTACTTGTAGGCATCATCTTCCGAAATGAAAATATTAGTCAAACTACTTGGTATTGGATACAAGTCTAATCGGTTTGGAATAAATGAGGCTGGTTTTATTGGCCGTACACCGGGTACAATGAAACCCTTCTTTGATGGTAATGTTTTTCTGAAACAAAAAAGTATAGCTTCCAGTGATTTGATTCGCTATGAAGTTATTTCATATCAGTTGAACCAGCTTTCAGATCTCGTGTCTTTTAATTTCGCTAAATTTTTTTTATTAACAAATTGATGTAACCGAAGAAGTGAAAAAACTTCTATCAGTTTCAGGGTTGGCATGACGAAAAAATAACGTTTCATTTCTTTTTTTATTTTTCGAAAAAAAGGACAGGGCCAAAAGCAATGCAGGTTTCAAAAGTCATATTCATTAATTCATTTTAACACATTTTCAACATTAATAAAATAAAAACCCCGAAAAACCCGGGAAAAAAATCTTGATAATCACTGATAATTCAATTTGTTTGGAACTGAATCGCTTATAGAATCACCCATATGTTGGAGCCACTGATAACGTGATTTTCCATTAGTTAGCGCGGTCTATGTTAAATACTAAATGGTCTAAGGTGAAAATAAAATCAATGTTACCAACATGTTGCATCTACTCGGTTGTTTTTTTTAAATAACAAGAAATTTGATGATTTGCCTGTATGGAGTTCAATGAGACGCACGTTATATTGTCAAAACAATATGTCAACTCGAAGATTAAAATACTAATAAATGGACAAGACGTAAACAATTCCTTATTTCATATTAATATTTTAAATTAACAGTATTGTATTGAGGTATATGAGTATTGCGGAGTAATTATTTATTATTACATTATCTTTTAATAGATCTGTCTTGGGGTTATTAACATGATGTATAATAAGTTATGATAAGTTATATCAATAAGAAGTTATCCATTTTGTGGTGCGTAACTTACGTAGATATATCTTTCAACTGATACTTCTGGTATAAATGACGTTTACGATAAAGATGCCCCCACCTAATTGATTTACTCGAAGTTGTGGCCAGCTATGTTTGGAAGGGTTTTCAGAAGTTGAATTTTTTCTTTTTTTTTTTTTTTCTCAGTCGTATTTTTTCTATCTACTTGATGTAACCATATTATGCTTTTTCATGTTATTCTTATTTTGTCATGATATAGTAACATTTGCTTGCAAATGCAAAATTTATTTTCTGCTTACTGCTATAATGTGCTATGATGTTATTGTTGTTTTTTATAGTATATTGAAATTTGCATAAACGTGATTTTTATTTTTTTTTGCATCCATTTGTTTTTTTTTTAACATGTCCGTAATACAAGTATATAACGTCGAATTAAACTAACTGCATTTCTGTTCTTAAACGAGGGACTTAAATTGTACTAAGTTCTTGTGTAACTACATCATCCAATGATCAAAATGAAATGAAAAAATAAAAAACAAAAAAAAAAATCCTCATCGCAACCACGGAATTTTGGATCAAAGAAAAAGGAGGAAACAATCAATTATTCAATTTGGAGACGAACATCGTGGATGGCGGTGCTTTATCACTCGAATATTGGAATTAATTTACAAACCCATCGCACGCGGTATCGTAATTGAAATACATATAATTAAACAGCATAACTACGTATTCATGTGCTCTTCTTATTTTTTTTATTGTTATATTTGTTGTATTAGATTGCTTATAGTAATCCTTTAAAAAAAAAAAAAAACACTCGAATAGAAAATTAATTGTGTATAAAGTTGAGCACAACTTCGAGTAATATATAAAATTAATCAGAAAATAGAGGTTCCTTTTTTTTTAGTGTAATTCTACCCTCACCTTTTGATCAATAAGATTCGGATATTTGCCCTATGTACCCATCTCTTTTTAATTCTTTTTACATGCTGCAAAATACGCACAGCAATTTGTTTTACAAATTACATTCAATTTGATCTTCAAAAAATCTTTTATTTATATCTTCATGGAAGTGTGCTATTATTATATGCATCGTCACACAATTCATAGATCTGGAAAAATATGTTCATCGCATGCTTATAAAATGAAGCAATCATTTTTATTCACAGTAGGTATCAAGGTACGGTAACATCGAATTTGATACTCTATATGCTTCAATGAGATACTTACACTAAAATTGTTTTTTGATGGACTTCTCAAATTCATGCAATATCTACTCACTGGCAACGTATATCTTATGAATTATTATGATATGGTGACGTCAAAAAAGACACATTATTTCAAATTTTTCAATATTATTAGAGTATGATGATGATATTTGACATCATGATGATTTTCTAATACCGATATCATAATTATAATTATCTCATAAATATGAAATTATTGACATGTTAAGGTGACAAACCTCGTCAACAGGGATACATATTACTAGTACATCGATACTTACTTAACCCTTCGTTAGTGACATGACGGCTGGTAGCCGCAAAAACGCTGAGTAACTTAGAGACTCTTAAGTGAGAAGAATTATGCAACACACAAGGCACATAAGTAATTTTGGTTGTCTATATAACGCGATGTAATTTTTTTTGGGCAGTTTTTAAAATTTGAGTGAAAATATGGAAAATTTTGCAACTTTTTCGAAAAAACTTTTTCATAATATTAGTTTTGGTACATTACTGTTATTGAGAATTCGAATAAAATTGAATAATTTCTTCAAATTGTTGTTTTTTTGTTGTTTTTTTTTAATACCTAAGAAAAAATTGAAAAATAAATTGATCACAATATTATTGAAAAATTGCTGGAATTTTGTGTGTGGGTGTGTGTGTACGCTTAGTTGAGTAATATTGGTAGGAACAAACATATTTATACAGTAAGTATATAAAAGACGATACTTGAAATTATCCAGTTTCCATAGAAATTAAAAAAAAATGAGTACTCTAAAAGAATTTGATGAATTTTTCATTCATGTAAAAAAATGGAACCGAATATTAAGTCATAACTCTGGCGCAAACCACTTCTAAAATACTTGCAATTACAAGTTTTGAATTGCACTGTTTAGTGAATTAATTCTGATTTTTTGTTTAGCTATCTTTAGGGTCTAAGAAACTTTTTTTGTGGAAGCCATTTATGGAAGTGAAGCGTAGACCGATATCATTTTATCAATAACTGTTCGAATCCTGTATAAAAATAATTAACAGAAATATTTTCCTCCAATATCAATAGTGCGGCTGACAGCCGTCATGTCACCTACCTTGAAACTTGAGTCACAAGGCACCTTTGAAGGGTTAACACGAGTGATTTCGAGTTCCTATTTTTCAAGTTTTTACTTCCACTTTTCAATAGGACTTGCATTAGTTATGTGCGGGAAGATAGATATGAACCTGAGGTACAGATTCATTTTACCGCACCACTACACATGCACACATGAAGACGTTCAAACATATGAGCAAAACCAAGCAACATTGAAAACAAGGTGTTTTGCGCATAGGCAACTTATTCAACACAATAAATGTTTTTCAGTGTTTTATCGTTTGTTAATAATTATGAAGTTGAAAAGAATTAAGATCAATAAACATAATATATGGTATGAAACAATGTGTATTTATAGAAAAAAATATAAAAAGTATAAAATATAGCAAGAGGAATGAATTATTGAGCAGAGAAACACCATAAAGATGTAAATAAAGATATGTTGAACATATGCACGGATAAAAAGCATTTGGTAAGATGGTAGGAAAGGGCTATCTACCCACATTAATGAGCTTTCACCACTACAAGTCAAAACCAAAGCAAATGATTTTGCTACGTGCTTAAATGCAATACTAGTAATAGCTTTTGAACGTGTATATATAAAATTCTAACTACATCCTCTGTAGAAAGAGTGCAAAGGTGTGTGAACGAATGGGGTTGATGGCAACTTGTAGCTCAATTGATGAGCTTTCACACCACTAGTCNCTGCTGGGCGCGTTCGCGTTCAAGAACGCGCGTTCGAACGGAACGGGTGAGATTCTCTTATCAATTGAACGAACGATGAACGGAACGGGAAGGATAAATATAAAAGTTGGAACGGAACGGAACGGAACGGAACGTTTTTTTTTCTGAACATGAATATTTTAAACGCCGTTCATTTATCGTTCAAGAAGAAACTTGTCTTTTTACTTTTTTTTCTCAATTTTCTATTTCTTCACTCCGTCTTTCTCAAGTTTTATGTCGTGGTATTCATTATCACTATTCATTCGGTGTATTTCTCGTGGTGTGACTGGCTGACTGTTAATTATTCGTTATTTTAATGTTGAATTGCGTTTAGTAAAAGTGAAAAGCAGATGTTTTGAGGAACTTCAATTTGGTTCAATGTGATCGTCTATTCACGAAGTGTCCATGAACGTGAACGGGAACGGAACGCGTGAAATTTTTGAAATAATTGAACGGAACGCTGAACGGAACGGAATTTTTTGGCCAGTGAACGGAACGGAACGTGAACGTCAAATTTGAGAATTTCATTGAACGGGAACGAACGCCGTTCAAAAAAAACCTGAACGCGCCCAGCAGTGCTACACATGCACACATGAAGACGTTCAAACATATGAGCAAAACCAAGCAACATTGAAAACAAGGCGTTTTGCGCATAGGCAACTTCTTCAACACAATAAATGTTTTTCAGTGTTTTATCGTTTGTTATGAATAATTATGAAGTTGAGAAGAATTAAGATCAATAAAATCATAATATATGGTATGAAACAATGTGTATTTATAGAACAAAATAAAAAAAGTATAAAATATAACAAGAGCAATGAACTATTGAGCAGAGAAACACCATAAAGATGTAAATAAAGATATGTTGAACATATGCACTGATAAAAAGCATTTGGTAAGATAGTAAGAAAGTGCTATCCACCCACATTAATGAGCTTTCACCACTACAAGTAAAAACCAAAGCAAATGATTTTGCTACATGCTTAAATGCAATACTAGTAATCGCTTTTGAATATGTACATACCGTGCGCGCAAGTAATTACTTACACACCAGCGCAAAAATGTTCCAAAACTCATTCATGCAATTTTGAAATAAATGTTATAACAGCAAATAGAGGGTTTATTTATATTTTTAATTAATTTAGTAACATAATTAAATTAGAAACGGGGATAAAAGACCATTTCAAAACGTCTGATATTATTTTCTAAACTTTGAAAAACTAATCTTAATACATTTTTGCGCTGGTGTGTAAGTAATCATTTGCGCGCACGGTATACAAAAACTCTAACTACATCCTCGGTAGAAAGTGTAAAGGTGTGTGAACGAATGGGGTTGATGGCAACTTGTAGCTGTATTAATGAGCTTTTAGCACCACTAGTCGAAACCCCAGTGAACGAGTTCAATGACCCCTGAAATGACCGTTAAAAATGGTTTTTTAATTTTTTCGAATTTGAACTACCTAACTCGAGCCCCCATACAAAGTGTGCAAAGGTGTGTGAACGAATGGGGTTGATGGCAACTTGTAGCTCCAGTAATGAGCTTTTACCACCACTAGTCAAAACCCCAGTGAACGAGTTCAGTGACCCCTTAAATTACCATTAAAAATCGATTTTGAAAATTTTTTCTAATTCCAAGTACTTAACTCGTGCCCTCATAAAAAGTGTGGAAAGGTGTGTGAACGAATGGGGTTGATGGCAACTTGTAGCTCCAGTAGTGAGCTTTCACCACCACTAGTCAAAACCCCAGTGACTGACTTTGGTATGTGCTTAAATTGGGTATTAGTAATAGCTCATATACATATAAATTACCTATACGCGCTTACTACACCCTCTGTAGAAAATGTGCAAAGGTGTGTGAACGAATGGGGTTGATGGCAACTTGTAGCTCCAGTAATGAGCTTTTACCACCACTAGTCAAAACCCCAGTGAACGAGTTCAATGACCCTTAAACGACCATTAAAAATTGATTTTGAAAATTTTTTCAAATTCCAAGTACCTAACTCGAGCCCTCATAAAAAGTGTGGAAAGGTGTGTGAACGAATGGGGTTGATGGCAACGTGTAGCTCTATTAATGAGCTTTTACCACCACTAGTCGAAACCCCAGTGACTGACTTTGGTATGTGCTTAAATTGGGTATTAGTATTCGCTCATATACATATAAGTTACCCATACCCGCTTACTACATCCTCTGTAGAAAATGTGGAAAGGTGTGTGAACGAATGGAGTTGATGGCAACTTGTAGCTCCAGTAATGAGCTTTTACCACCACTAGTCAAAACCCAAGTGAACGAGTTCAATGACCCCTGAAATGACTGTTGAAAATGGTTTTTTAATATTTTCAATTTGAACTACCTAACTCGAGCCCCATAAAAAGTGTGCAAAGGTGTGTGAACGAATGGGGTTGATGGCAACTTGTAGCTCCATTAATGAGCTTTTACCACCACTAGTCAAAACCCCAGTGACTGACTTTGGTATGTGGTTAAATGGCCTACAAGTAATCGCTTTTACAAAATTGTATTTACCCTACATCCCTGTAGAAAATGTGGAAAGGTGTGTGAACGAATGGGGTTGATGGCAACTTGTAGCTCCAGTAATGAGCTTTTACCACCACTAGTCAAAACCCCAGTGACTGACTTTGGTATGTGCTTAAATTGGTATTAGTAATGCTCATATACATATAAATTACCATACGCCTTACTACATCCTCTGTAAAAATGTGCAAAGGTGTGTGAACGAATGGGGTTGATGGCAACTTGTAGCTCCATTAATGAGCTTTTACCACCACTAGTCAAAACCCCAGTGAACGAGTTCAATGACCCTGAAATGACCTTAAAAATGGTTTTAATTTTTTCAATTTAATACCTAACTCGAGCCCTCATAAAAAGTGTGGAAAGGTGTGTGAACGAATGGGGTTGATGGCAACTTGTAGCTCCAGTAGTGAGCTTTCACCACCACTAGTCAAAACCCCAGTGACTGACTTTGGTATGTGCTTAAATTGGGTATTAGTAATAGCTCATATACATATAAATTACCTATACGTCCTTACTACATCCTCTGTAAAAAATGTGCAAAGGTGTGTGAACGAATGGGGTTGATGGCAACTTGTAGCTCCAGTAATGAGCTTTTACCACCACTAGTCAAAACCCCAGTGAACGAGTTCAATGACCCCTGAAATGACCGTTAAAAATGGTTTTTAATTTTTCGAATTTGAACTACCTAACTCGAGCCCCATAAAAAGTGTGCAAAGGTGTGTGAACGAATGGGGTTGATGGCAACTTGTAGCTCCAGTAATGAGCTTTTACCACCACTAGTCAAAACCCCAGTGAACGAGTTCAATGACCCCTGAAATGACCGTTAAAAATGGTTTTTAATTTTTTCGAATTTGAACTACCTAACTCGAGCCCCATAAAAAGTGTGCAAAGGTGTGTGAACGAATGGGGTTGATGGCAACTTGTAGCTCCATTAATGAGCTTTTACCACCACTAGTCAAAACCCCAGTGACTGACTTTGGTATGTGGTTAAAGCTTACTAGTATCGCTTTTGTACAAAATTGTATATCTACCCCTAACTAGATCCCCTGTAGAAAATGTGCAAAGGTGTGTGAACGAATGGGGTTGATGGCAACTTGTAGCTATACTGATGAGGATTTACCACCACTAGTCAAAACCCCAGTGAACGAGTTCAATGACCTCTTAAATTACCATTAAAAATTGATTTTGAAAATTTTTCCAAATTTCAAGTACCTTAGTCGAGCCTTCATAAAAAGTGTGCAAAGTGTGTGAACGAATGGGGTTGATGGCAACTTGTAGCTCCAGTAATGAGCTTTTACCACCACTAGTCAAAACCCCAGTGAACGAGTTCAATGACCCGTGAAGTGACAGTTAAAAACGGATTTTTTAATTTTTTCGAATAAGAACTACCTAATTCGCTATGATTTTTTGCACTAAAAATATGAAAATATGATTCGCAAGAAATATGCGGTCGAAACCAATGAAATATGCAAAAATATGTGCTATATGGATATCGAAATGCCGGGATTTAATTGGGTAGCAAAAAAAAACATTGATTTCAACACTGCGATAACAAGATATTTCAAACGAGATTATACTATTTTTTAAATATGGTAACTTTTCCCTGTGTTTTCAAAAAAATTTATTCATTTAAGAGACAAATTTACTCAAAAAATTCATGAAAACTGATTCAATAAAAATAATTTTTGAACATTTTTTTTTTTTTTTTTTCAAAAATAATGCGCTAAACACTTCAAATATGCGGTAAATATGCAAAATAAGCCCACTTTTTGGCAAAAATATGTTTTTGTATGCATATAAAATTTTATGAATGGATTCAAAATTCCATGATTCGCAAAAAAACTTAAATACGTATGCGCTATCTAGTATTACGAAAAAAAGTATGCAAATAGTAAACAATGCACATGAAAAAATGAAGTTATTATTTTTTATACGATCTCAAATGGTGTAATTAGTCCAGGCAAATTAGCACTAAAAATAATCGAGTTCGGACATAATTGCCAGCAAAAATTTTATTGTTGGAATATGTTTATGAGGTCCATAGAAGTAAAGCCGCACAACTTCCCCCACCCGACCGCGCTTGCGTTCTCCCCCAGTGTGGATCTTAGCCCCCCAAAAACAGTTTTTTGACCATAACTCGCTAAATATTGGCCCTAGGATAAAAACATGGTCTATAAAAGTTGATCTACGTCAAATTCCCGATCTAGTGATCTATCAACCACCCTTCTACCTGTAAGGGGGTGGGGCTACGATCATCCAAATAAGGTTTTTTTGAAAAATACTCACACAAATTTTGAAGGTTTTTGGCCATAACTCACTAAAATATTGGTCCTAGGATAAATACAGGGTCCATGAAAATTGATCTACGTTAAATTTTTGATCTAATGATCTATCAACCGTTCTTGTATCTTCAAGGGGGCGGAACTGCAGTCATTTAGATTGGGGTCTCTCTCCCAGTGCAAATTAATAAAACCCACTCATGAAATTGTAAAATATCCTATATAATAGTAAAACATTGTGAGCTGAAAATGTATTATAGGAAGTAATAATCACTGATATCGTTTTCTCACAGTATTTCCTCACTAAAAAACCACAGAAGTGTCAAGTTCTAATGCTGAGCGCGTCCTTGGTAAAAAAAAAAAAAAAACGTAAGCAGCCATGCCGCATTACTGGAGCTGAGTTTTTAACTGGGGCTTGTTTTGATTTAGTAATAACCTTGCTTAACCGTTCATCACTACAGGCCACACCCAATACCAAGTCTGAAAACCCCTACCCTATCCTTTCCAAAAACACTTAAGAAGTTCAATTTGGCACAAATGTAGTATTTCTTGCCATGAAATAATCATGCGAACACATATTTCTCAAATTATAACTATTTGAGGGTCCTCAAATTATCTTCAAATTTTGTAAATCCGCCATTTTGGATCCATTTTGACTCAAATTTAAGTGGTTATATTCTGGTCACAAACTAATCCTACACACAAAGTTTGACCATTCTAGGCCGATTTGGTGATGAGATATGGAAGATTCATGAAATTTCCTGCAGCAATTTCCCCTCCAAAAGCCGTTTTTTGCTCTAACTCCCCTCCAAAATCACTGAGAAGCTAAAATCAAAATACGTTTGTCACTTGGGCTCATTTTATCATATGACACAGCAATAAAAAATTTTCGACCCCTCCTGTACCCCCACCACTATTTTAGGTTGGTAACCCCGCCTTCCCCCTCCAACATCATGTATGGAAGTGAATTCGGGATATAGTATACAACTTATCCCCAATAACCATATGAATTCATATTAATTACATTTTTACCAACTTGAGGCTCCTCAAGCTCTACTCAAAATTTTGATAATCCGCCATTTTGAATCCATTTTGATCCAAATTCAAGAGGTCATATTGTGGTCACCAACTAACCTCACACACAAAATTTGACCTCTTTAACTTGATTTGGTGGGGAGATATGGAAGATTCAAGAAATTTCATGACTCAAAACTTCCTCAAAAAGCCGTTTTTTGATCTAACTCCTCTCAATATGCACTCAAGAAGCTGAAATTTGGATATGTTAGTATCCGTGACTCACTCTTTCATATGAAATCAAAAACGAAAAATTTGAGCTATTTGCCCTTCTCCAGCCCCCCTCAAAATTTGAGTGATCCGCCATTTTGAAATTTATCGAAAAAACAAAAAAACTATTTTTGCGTATTTGCAAGAAGAGTTCCTCACCGAATTTTGAGCGAATTTTATCCACACCTGCCTGCGCAAAGTGAGTGACACAAAAAACGCAATTTTCTCAAAAACAGGTTTTTGCTAACTCGCCTCAAAATGCACTTAGGAAGCTGAAATTTAAATATGTTGGTGTCCGTGACTCACTCTTTCATATGAGATCAAAAACGAAAAATTTGAGCTATTTGCCTCTTCTCCAGCCCCCCTCAAAATTTGAGTGATCCGCCATTTTGAAAGTTTTCGAAAAAACAAAAAAAATACTTATGCGCATTTTCAAGAAGAGTTCCTCACCAAATTTTGAGCGAATTTTATGAATACTCGCCGGCGCTACGCGTAGGGGAAAAAAAATATATATATATACCAAAAAGTTGGACATTTGCCAGATGATTACAAATGGTCTGAAACGCAATGATTTGAAGACCCCACCTTCCCCCGACCTTCCCTTCCCAAATCAGGTAGGCTGTAATAGCTATCGGTTTGTTAAAAACTCAGCTAAAAATAGAAGAAATACACAGCATGGTACCTACAAGTGCCACGGAATAACGATATTGCCTCGTATTCGTATCTATTACACCCCAAACTTATGCATGAACAAAGAAGATATAGAAGATACCTTAGATGACGGCGTATCACCATTTTAATTTTGTCAAAAAAATTTTTAATTGATTGTAAATTTTTTCTTATTTTGCAAGAAACTGATACCACTCTTTACAATGCAATGTGCTTATTACGATTTTGAAGGATATTTTACAATTTCATGAGTGGATTTTTTATTTGTACTGGGAGGGAGGGGACAGCCCACTCGGACCTTTTGCCCAGCAAGTAGAGGTTGATATCCTTTTTCAGCTCACGAGCGTCGCTCAATTTGAAGAAAAAAACGCATAAGATCTTATTTGTGTAAGATACTTATTCAAGATTTCCCCCAAAAGAACGGTTGATATATCATTAGATCAAAAATTTGACGTTTTAGCAAGGTATAGCCAAAAACCTTCAAAATTTGTGTAGGTATTTTTCAAAAAAAACTTATTTGGATGATCGTAGCTCCACCCCCCCTTACAGGTAGAAGGGTGGTTGATAGATCATTAGATCGGGAATTTGATGCAGATCAACTTTTATAGACCATGTTTTTATCCTAGGGCCAATATTTAGCGAGTTAAGGCCAAAAAACTGGTTTTGGGGGGCTAATATCCACACTGGGGGAGAACGCAAGCGTGGTGGGGTGGGGGAAGTTGTGCAGTTTTACTTCTATGGACTTTGCTGGCAATTATGTCCTAATCAATTCCTAGATTGCCTGGACTAAATCTGTTATAGGTCAAAAAACTTTGAGCATCGATCACTTTTTTCATCTTTTCATGTCTGCGCATTGTTTAACCACTCAACACTTCGACCATGTCTTTGGTTGTGTCGTAGTTGAGATCAATTAAGCTATAAGAAAATGAACATCTTTTTGTACTAGACTTTCAATGAATTGATGTATGTATTTTCATCTTTGACCGAGCTAGCAACAAGCAAATGCCAACCCAAAAACGGTGATACATTACACAGATTTTCTCAGAACACTCGTGACTAAATTCAACACTCGTGACTAAATTCAAAATGCGCATGCGCAAATTTATTTCCCGCCAATAGTGCGGCAAGGGGACATCGATAGTACTGCTTCAAACCAGAATAACATGAATGTGATAACGGACTTCAGGCATGCGCAACGTATGAAGTCGCATCGAGTGTTCCGACTCGGATGCATGTAATGTTTCACCGCAGTTTTCCTACACGTAACTCGGTCCATCTAGTATATAGTCAAAGATTTTCATCAATATACTTTATGGAATTAATTTATTTTTTCATAAATTTCTTCCTCCCTGTGCTGCCTTCACTCTAAAGACAAGGTATACCTTTACCTAGAGGAGCAAATTTCCAGAGGCGACTTTTCTATCCACAAAATTCATTTTAAAGTTAGTAAAATTTAAAATGTACGAAAATATTACCTACTCGTAAAACGCATTTTTGAAAACTGAATATTGCTGACGACATTGAAATCTGTAGGTATATTAGGATAGCACTTAAAAAGCGAAGTTGGAAATTTTTTGCTCACTAGATTAAGAATATTTGTTGGGCTTGTAAGTGACCCCTTAAAAAGTTTCAGCTCTCCAAAAAAATTCACACTCATGGTTACTTGAGCCTGAAATTTCCTAATAAGAATAACATGAATATTTAAGGTGATAGAGATGACGTAAACTCAGATCCATTCAAAAAACTCGGATTTTTGAGAAACCAAACTGGTTGAAAAATAATCAAAATTCACTATTTTATGAAGCAAAAAATAGTTGTTTGTTATTTTATAACAGTGTAGTCCAAATTGCAATTTTAATGCACCAAAAAAGTAACATAAGACCTTTCAGTACGAAATTAAACGAAATATTTCTTGTGAAATCGGTGTTCTGTTCATGATTAGAGATGCAAAATTACCGGTAATTTAAGTTTGGGTAACTTACCAGTAACTTACCGGTAACTTACCAGTAATTTAAGTAATTTATAATTCTTCAAAAATGTTGCATTATAAGGGGTAACTACTTGATTGGAGCACACCAAACGCAAAAATCTTTTCCTCATAAAAATAAATTATGTATTTGAATGATATTAGCAAGAATAATTAGCATATGCCTAAAAGCGTTTATCAATGAAATGCAAAATTTTAATTTTTTATCCTTTCATTGTCAAAAAATACATATAATTATATATTTTGAATTTATTTACCTTTTAACTGATTTTTTCGCTTGGGGGCTCGAATCCAGTAGTCACCCGGTATTGTATAATTATTTCATTACTCTATAGACTATACCAAGTATAGCATTGTTTGAAAGCTTGTTTTAGAATTATTTTAGAGCAATTATAACAGAAATAAAATGACGAGTGATAAATTGATAATGAAATACATGGAGGGTCGAATGATTTTTTTTAAGTTTTTTTTTTTTTAAGACTGAATAGAAAGTATTGAAAGAGAATCACTAAAATAAAATAATGCAATAAAAAAAAACTGCAAATCAAAAATTAGCAACCAAATCTAAAATGTATTTCGAAGGCTTCTAGTTCTGAATCTGATAATTCATCCGTAAAAAGAAAATTTCCAATCCAATATTTTTAGTAATTTCATATCCGAAAAAGTTCCAGTAAATGAATTTAATTTTAAAATTAAAAATCTTAATTCAAATCAATATTTTCAATATCATTCTGTTGAATTGGCAATGGTATTTCTTGGTCAGACTCGAAGTTAGAAGTGCACAAATTAACAATCAAATTGTATATAAACATGACACAAAATTTGAGAGATAAAGCACAACTTGAATGAGTAGGACGAATAAGATAATACACAATAGTAATACTAATACTGGTCTGGGTTACCGGTACCACAAAGAGGGGGTTGGTAAATTTTTTCATTTTGCATGCTGTTGCATGAAACATGCACGCATACTATGCAATTACACTCCCACATACATAGTTCATCAGTGGTTAGCTCATCACAACTTCAAAGCGTAAAAACTGAGAAAATAATAGCGAAATGTTGTGCATGAAAAGTTTCATCGACGAAAAACTTCATAAGAGGTAGGAAAAGTATCAAAATTTCAATCGTTTTGTTTCAGTTTTGAAAATGATCATGATGGTAGTCGATTCCTAATGCGACATGCAAATTTAATAAAAATTTATAAATTACCGCGGTAATTTAAGAAATTTATGATGCGGTAATTTACCGGTAAGTTACCAGTAAGTTACCGGGTAAGTTACCGCGGTAAGTTTCTTTGCATCTCTATTCATGATTAAACCTTTTTCCTGGTACTGTAGTGAGCATTTACTAGACAAAATCGGGCTTAACATGTAATTTAAGACCTTTTATTTCATAACTTTTCAGAATTGATCGATCAAATCCCTATATTATTAAACAACTTAATCAAACTATGGAAATGTATAAAAGAGATTATGGTTGACTAATGAATAGATATTTCAATGATATTGAATATTGTCCTTCAAAAAAAAAGCATAAGGATGCCCAGAGAGGTGAAACTTTGCGCATAAATATGCACATGATATCGAGGCGATTTTTTGAGACTAACACAACATGTTGTCTCGCTTATAAAGTCACTACTAAGGAACCAATATAAAGCACGTCAAAAAAATCCCACCTAAACACAGGTGTACATACTCATAGTAGCAGCGCTTCGCGCTGCATGCTGGGGGCTCCGCCCCCAGACCCCCGTTAGTCGCTCCTTTTCCTAATACCCAATTTAAGCACATACCAAAGTCAGTCACTGGGGTTTTGACTAGTGGTGGTAAAAGCTCATTAATTGAGCTACAAGTTGTCATCAACCCCATTCGTTCACACACCTTTGCACACTTTTTATGAGGGCTTGAGTTAGGTAGTTCAAATTCGAAAAAATTAAAAAACCATTTTTAACTGTCATTTCAGGGGTCATTGAACTCGTTCACTGGGGTTTTGACTAGTGGTGGTAAAAGCTCATTACTGGAGCTACAAGTTGCCATCAACCCCATTCGTTCACACACCTTTCCACATTTTCTACAGAGGATGTAGTAAGCGCGTATGGGTAACTTATATGTATATGAGCGAATACTAATACCCAATTTAAGCACATACCAAAGTCAGTCACTGGGGTTTCGACTAGTGGTGGTAAAAGCTCATTAATAGAGCTACACGTTGCCATCAACCCCATTCGTTCACACACCTTTCCACACTTTTTATGAGGGCTCGAGTTAGGTAGTTCAAATTCGAAAAAATTAAAAAACCATTTTTAACGGTCATTTCAGGGGTCATTGAACTCGTTCACTGGGGTTTTGACTAGTGGTGGTAAAAGCTCATTACTGGAGCTACAAGTTGCCATCAACCCCATTCGTTCACACACCTTTGCACATTTTTTACAGAGGATGTAGTAAGGACGTATAGGTAATTTATATGTATATGAGCTATTACTAATACCCAATTTAAGCACATACCAAAGTCAGTCACTGGGGTTTTGACTAGTGGTGGTGAAAGCTCACTACTGGAGCTACAAGTTGCCATCAACCCCATTCGTTCACACACCTTTCCACACTTTTTATGAGGGCACGAGTTAGACACTTGAATTTGAAAAAATTTTCAAAATCGATTTTTAATGGTAATTTAGGGGTCACTGAACTCGTTCACTGGGGTTTTGACTAGTGGTGGTAAAAGCTCATTAATGGAGCTACAAGTTGCCATCAACCCCATTCGTTCACACACCTTTCCACATTTTCTACAGGGGATTAGTTAGCGGGTAAATATACAATTTTGTACAAAAGCGATTACTTGTAGGCATTTAACCACATACCAAAGTCAGTCACTGGGGTTTTGACTAGTGGTGGTAAAAGCTCATTAATGGAGCTACAAGTTGCCATCAACCCCATTCGTTCACACACCTTTGCACACTTTTTATGGGGCTCGAGTTAGGTAGTTCAAATTCGAAAAAATTAAAAAACCATTTTTAACGGTCATTTCAGGGGTCATTGAACTCGTTCACTGGGGTTTTGACTAGTGGTGGTAAAAGCTCATTACTGGAGCTACAAGTTGCCATCAACCCCATTCGTTCACACACCTTTGCACATTTTCTACAGAGGATGTAGTAAGCGTATAGGTAATTTATATGTATATGAGCTATTACTAATACCCAATTTAAGCACATACCAAAGTCAGTCACTGGGGTTTTGACTAGTGGTGGTAAAGCTCATTACTGGAGCTACAAGTTGCCATCAACCCCATTCGTTCACACACCTTTCCACATTTTTAGGGGATGAGTTAGCGTGAATTGAATTTTCAAAACGATTTTTAGATTTAACACATACTCGTCACTGGGGTTTTGACTAGTGGTGGTAAAAGCTCATTAATGGAGCTACAAGTTGCCATCAACCCCATTCGTTCACACACCTTTGCACATTTTTAGGGGTCGAGTTAGGTAGTTAAATTCGAAAATTAAAAACCATTTAAGCATTTCAGGTCATTGAACTCGTCACTGGGGTTTTGACTAGTGGTGGTAAAAGCTCATTAATGGAGCTACAAGTTGCCATCAACCCCATTCGTTCACACACCTTTGCACACTTTTTATGGGGCTCGAGTTAGGTACTTGAATTTGAAAAAATTAAAATCCATTTTTAATGGTCATTTCAGGGGTCATTGAACTCGTTCACTGGGGTTTTGACTAGTGGTGGTAAAAGCTCATTACTGGAGCTACAAGTTGCCATCAACCCCATTCGTTCACACACCTTTGCACATTTTCTACAGAGGATGTAGTAAGGACATATAGGTAATTTATATGTATATGAGCTATTACTAATACCCAATTTAAGCACATACCAAAGTCAGTCACTGGGGTTTTGACTAGTGGTGGTGAAAGCTCATACTGGAGCTACAAGTTGCCATCAACCCCATTCGTTCACACACCTTTCACACTTTTTATGAGGGCACGAGTTAGACTTGAATTTGAAAAAATTTTCAAAATCGATTTTTAATGGTAATTTAGGGTCACTGAACTCGTTCACTGGGGTTTTGACTAGTGGTGGTAAAAGCTCATTAATGGAGCTACAAGTTGCCATCAACCCCATTCGTTCACACACCTTTCCACATTTTCTACAGGGATGTAGTTAGAGGGTAATATACAATTTTGTACAAAAGCATTACTTGTACCATTTAACACATACCAAAGTCAGTCACTGGGGTTGTGACTAGTGGTGGTAAAAGCTCATTAATGGAGCTACAAGTTGCCATCAACCCCATTCGTTCACACACCTTTGCACACTTTTTATGGGGGCTCGAGTTAGGTAGTTCAAATTCGAAAAAATTAAAAAACCATTTTTAACGGTCATTTCAGGGGTCATTGAACTCGTTCACTGGGGTTTTGACTAGTGGTGGTAAAAGCTCATTAATACAGCTACAAGTTGCCATCAACCCCATTCGTTCACACACCTTTCCACACTTTCTACCGAGGATGTAGTTAGAGTTTTTGTATATGTACATATTCAAAAGCGATTACTAGTATTGCATTTAAGCATGTAGCAAAATCATTTGCTTTGGTTTTTACTTGTAGTGGTGAAAGCTCATTAATGTGGGTGGATAGCACTTTCTTACTATCTTACCAAATGCTTTTTATCAGTGCATATGTTCAACATATCTTTATTTACATCTTTATGGTGTTTCTCTGCTCAATAGTTCATTGCTCTTGTTATATTTTATACTTTTTTTATTTTGTTCTATAAATACACATTGTTTCATACCATATATTATGATTTTATTGATCTTAATTCTTCTCAACTTCATAATTATTCATAACAAACGATAAAACACTGAAAAACATTTATTGTGTTGAACAAGTTGCCTATGTGCAAAACGCCTTGTTTTCAATGTTGCTTGGTTTTGCTCATATGTTTGAACGTCTTCATGTGTGCATGTGTAGTGGTGCGGTAAAGTGAATCTGTACCCCAGGTTCATATCTATCTTCCCGCACATCCTATATAGTACCTACCCGCAAATGAAAAAGTTTAATTATTGCCTCTACATCATTTTCAATATACTTTCAGACGTTCTTTGAAGTAATAAAAGCGATTGTACGTATTTGCTAACTGTACATTAGCTTTTTGTGAGTACATGTTCCACAATCAGTACTTGCAAAAGCGAAAATATGTTTAGATGACATTCCCCTCTGAAAAATAACGTCAAAAAATGTATTTATTGTAACCAGTGTTGTAGGAACGAACATAGGTCTGTTCTTGTTCCTGTTCTCGTTCCTAGAAAGACCCAGTCATTTGATCCTGTTCCTGACTCGTTCTTATTCTCAATGTTTCAACTGTTCTCGTTCCGTTCTTCGTTCTTTTAATTCTTTACAATGTTGTTCTCGTTCTGTTCTTTGTTCTTTCAATCCTTTATAATCTCGTTCTTGTTCGTTCTTCGTTCTGTTCTCGTTCTTCAACTTTTCTTTTGTTCTTTCTTTCTTTCTCTCTTTTTTTTTTGATAACGTGTTTACAGTTAATGTTGTGTTGAAATTAAAATCAATTAATTGAAGCTAATAATTAAAAAAAAATACTTATATGGGTATATGTAGCACTTGCCTGAAGTATAAATTTCTTATTTTCTCTCTCCCTTCATGATATCTATTAATTTTATAATAAATCATGAACTTTCAAAAGAACGAAGAACAACAAAAAATTACATCGTTCTTGTTCCTGTTTTTGTACCTGAACATTGTTCATTAGTTGGTTCTCGTTTTGTTCTTTGATCTTTCAGTTTGAAAATATTCTGTTCTCGTTCTGTTCTTTGTTCTTCAGGTATATCATTTTATGTTCTCGTTCTTGGTCCTGTTCCTCAGGAACAATAAAAATTCTCGGTTCTTGTTGTTCTTTGTTCTCGTTTTTTGGTTTGTTCCTACAACACTGATTGTAACTGCCTGTATTCTTATGCGATATCTAAGATTATTCTGATGATCCAGCAGTGTGATCGACTGATCGTACTGCCTGCCAAGTTGAAAAATAAATAGCAATTTATAATTCCTTCATTTTTCACACTATGCATCTTCAAATTCAAATGCATCTCGAAAACCGAAAAACGAATTTCACTTTTTCACATAGTTTGATGTGTAGGCAACGGGCGAATTAATATAATTTCAAATGGCTGTCGCTAGTTAAACGACGGCAATATTAAAAAATGTCGACGGCGTATGCTGTCACAGTGAAGTATGATGTGCACGACAGTGTTGTCAAAGTTCACGAAAAAAATGAACGCGTTCAGTTCACGTTCGTTGAATAATGAACGCGTTCAGTTCACGTTCACAAGCAAATGAACGCGTTCAGTTCACGTTTACGAAAATGTGGCTCGTTCGCGAACGCGTTCACGTTCATTCTCTAAACGTTCACGATCTTTGACAAACTGCTGTCCGGAAATCGCGAAAAAAATGCGAAAAACAATGGAAACCAGAAATGAGAATAGAATAATCGCACATTGACAGGCAACACGACGAAAAACAAGAGCAAACTTATTCCTGTTCCTGCGATTTTGTTCTAGCTTCATAGCCCTAAAAATCTGTGGTGAACGTTCAATTTTCTGTGCATGAACGCGTTCAGTTCACGTTCATAATGAAATGAACGCGTTCAGTTCACGTTCACGAAAATGTGGCTCGTTCGCGAACGCGTTCACGTTCATTCTCTAAACGTTCGTGAACTTTGACAACACTGGTGCACGATGGCCGAAGCTTTCCGCTTTCGCGTAGCGACGGCTTGTGCTGTCGCGTCGAGGTTGTAGTAGGAGAGCGTGCGACGGCCGAGGCTATCGCAAGAAAGAATGAAGGAATGAACTAACTCGGGTGGCTAGTAACGAAGAACTGTATTTGATAAACAACATTCACTTATATTTATATGGAAACATGAAATTACAATGACCAATCATAATCGAGAGTTTTTTTTCCAACTAAGAACAACGTTATCATACACGGTATTACTTTTAGTCTTTTGCTACACGGTATTACTTTTATTATCTTACACGGTACTACATTACTCCTCCTTTTAATGCCGGAGGCGGGCAAATGGTAAAAAAATTAAACAATAAAAAACAAGAAAGGTAAAAAAGAAAGAAAAAAAAAAGGAAAAAGAGAATAAAAAATATAAAAGTACAAAAAGGTAAAAAAAAATAATTAATTATTAAGTTTCTTCATTTTTCGTCGTTGTTGGTATTCTAGGCGATGTCTCTTGAAGGAATTTTGGCCTCGTTTTCGTGTTTTTTGGTTTATCGCGAAAGTTTGGGCCCGTGCTTCAGCTTTTGGACATGGATTGTAAGTAAGATTCATCATCGCATCTCCTACACCATGAGATGATTGGTAATAGGCAACACCTCCTATAATAAAAGGCCTGGGCGCAGAGTTATGACGTCATCACTAGGAGGCTGAAGTTGCGCGTTTTACATTGTTTCTTATGTAACTTTGCGAATTTTTTACGGCGTTCTGGGTGGCGCTAGCGCTTCGGAAAAAATTTTACCTCATAGAGGACGTTATGGAGAGTATATAAAAAAAAAATCAGACTTCTACTTATCAAAATAGCGATTTTGTTATTTTTTTCAAAAATCTGTATTTATGCATTTATAAGTCTGAATTTTTTTTCACATACTCCCCATCATCTCCTTTTTACGGTAAAATTTTTTCCAAATCGCTAGCGTCGCCTGGAGCGCCGTAAAAAATTCGCAAAGTTACATAAAAAACAATGTAAAACGCGCAACTTCAGCCTCCTAAGCGTGACGTCACAACACCTGCGCCTTGCCTGCGCCCAGGCCTTTTATTATAGGAGGTGTTGTAATAGGTATGAAGTGGCGGTGGTCGGCGTACAAACGTGCGTGCTGGAATTGCAATAGGAATTTATTTCCAGCCTGGTACAGATTTTTCGTCAGCATTTTTTGGTGTATTGCTGGAAAACGGCTCAATTGTTTGATTGTTTGGTGGCGAAGCGAGATCGTTTGTTGGTACTGCGAGATCGTTTGTTGGTACTACGAGATCGTTTGTTGGTACTGCGAGATCGTTTGCTGGCACTGCTGGGCGCGTTCGCGTTCAGGAACGCGAGTTCGAACAGAACGGGTGAGATTCTCTTATCAATTGAACGAACGATGAACGGAACGGGAAGGATAAATATAAAAGTTGGAACGGAACGGAACGGAACGTTTTATTTTCTTGAACGTAAATTTTAAACGCCGTTCATTTATCGTTCAAGAAAAAACTTGTCTTTTTACCCTTTTTAGTTTTTTTCTCAATTTTCTATTTCTTCACTTCGTCTTTCTCAAGTTTTGTGTCGTGGTATTCACTATCACTATTCATTCGGTGTACTTCTCTTGGCGTAATTGGCTGACTGTTAATTATTCGTTATTTTAATGTTAAATTGCGTTTAGTAAAAGTGAAAAGCAGATGTTTTGAAGAATTTCAATTTGGTTCAATATAATCGTCTATTCACGAAGCGTTCATGAATGTGAACGGGAACGGAACGCGTGAAATTTTGGAAATAATTGAACGGAACGCTGAACGGAACGGAATTTTTTGGCCAGTGAACGGAACGGAACGTGAACGTCAATTTGAGAATTTCATTGAACGGGAACGAACGCCGTTCAAAAAAAACCTGAACGCGCCCAGCAGTGTTTGCTGGTAGTATATCACGAATCGGAGAAATGCTTCTGGTAGTTACGATTGTCATCGCGTTCAAAATTTCGTCAACGCTGATTGGTGATGTTGGCTTTTTGAGCGGCTTCGGCGGTTGTGGAACTTTGAAAATTTCGGATAAAGCCCCAACAGCTTCACCTGTCTTGATTTTTTCGACTTGTTCATACATTGCACTTAATTCACAGAGACGTTTACAACTGATGACAAAATTTTGGAAAATGAATGTTTCTGCCAATGTTTCTGTTATTTATATATGATTGATTAAAGGGAATTATCTTGTGATTGGTTAAAGGGATTGAAAATCTGACAGTTTTCTTTTTTCGACTTTTATCGACTGCTTCCAATAGGCGTTGAGGAATTTTCGTTTCTCTTCCAGTGCGGGTGGTTTGTGGGCGAATCAAAATTGATTTTGGATTTTTCACATTTTCTTGCGAAGTAAATGGTAAAGCGTTCCAATTGGCTGTTGAATTTTCATCTTCGCTGTTATTGGTTGTTTCGTGATTTAGATTTTCGTTTTCCAACATAATCTTCTCTGGATTCGTATCTGTTTCATCATTTAATAGAAAAGCAGGTTTTAACCTATCGATGGAAACTGTGATGTTGCTTCCATTTTTTTCAATGTGAAAGAATTTTTCATTTCGTTTTAAGACTTTGAAAGGTCCTTCATAAACAGACTCTAAGGGTTTGCGAACCCTATCAATGCGAACGAAGACATGAGTCGTTTTATGAAGATCTGGATGGCAAAAGAACTTTGTAGCTGTTTTGTGCTGGAATGATGCTGGGCGTATTTTTTCAAATGCGTTTCTCAGGTGATATACATAATCTGATGGCACACTACTAGTAGATTTTGCGGTTTCGAAAAATTCACCAGGTAAACGTAATGTTTTTCCAAAAATGATTTCGCATGGCGCTACAGTGCTGTCTAAACGCGTTACTGTTCGTAATCCCAACAGAACGAAGGGTAAGGCAATCGTCCATTGCGTGCCATGACATTTTAAAGCAGCTTTAAGTTTTTTGTGTGTTCGTTCTAAAGCCCCATTTGCTTGTGGGTGATGGGCTGATGTCATGATGTGTTCTTCGCCTAAAAACCTTGTTAATTCTAGATGTAGGTCTGATGAAAATTGCGTTCCTCGGTCGCTTATGATTTTATTAGGTAAACCATATCTTGAAACCCATTCATTGACGAAAGTTTTTGCGACAGTTATGGCGTCATGTCAGCTATTGGAATGTATTCGACCCATCTGGAATATCGATCTAACATGGTCAAAAGGTATTTATTACCTTCGCTTTCAGGTAATGGTCCGACTAAATCAATATGAACGACTTCGAATTTTTCACAAGGTGGGAACGTGTGATATGGCGTTTTGGTGTGTCGCGTGATTTTGTTTTTCTGACAGTCTACACAGCATTTTGCCCATTTTCGTATGTCTATGTTCATTTTCGGCCAAATGAAACGGTCTTGCATAAGGCGTAGTGTAGCGTTTAGACCAGGGTGAGCGAGCGAATGTATTTGTTTGAAAATTGGCTGGCGTAATTTCTGAGGTATGAAAGCCCGTAATTTATTTCCTAATAAATTACACCATAAATATATTTCTTGTGAATTTGGAATGATGACTGGATGTAATGGAAATGGAGGGTTTTTGTTATCTATCCATCCTTGTAATTCAGGACAATTTCTCTGTTCGCGCGCAATCTCTTCAGGTGTAATAGAGTTATCAATTTGATTTATGCGGCTTAAATGATCAGCAACTATGTTGGATTCTCCGCTTATGTGTTTGATGTTGGAGGTAAATCGAGCGATGAATTCGAGTTGCGCAGCTCTTCGTGCGCAGTATCGTTTATTTGACATGGGAATTTTAGTGATGGATTGCGTGATTGGCTTATGGTCCGTAAAAATGGTGAAGTTTGGTTGACCTTCGATTTGTGCTTGAAAGTAGCTTATGGCTTCAAAAATGGCTAATAATTCCTTGTCGAATGTAGGGTAAGCCTTTTGTTGGTCGTTGAAGCCTAAAGGTTCTTTTTTCCCATCAGGACTTATTTGATGTAGGACGGCGCCTATTCCAATATCTGACGCATCTGTTGTTAATATAAGTGGGTATGATGCGTTGGGTATTGCTAATTTGATGGCAGCGGTTAAAGCGTTTTTTGCCTCGTTAAACGCACGAATTGAGGTATCGTTCCATTCTACAGGCGTCTTATCTTTAGGTTTGTTATGGCCTTTTAATAAGTCGTATAAAGGGCTAAGTATAGATGAGAGATTACTGACATGATCACGATAATGATTGAATGCACCAAGTGTACGTCTAAGGTCGTTAATGGTTTTCGGTAAAGGCGTATTTCGAAGTGCTTCCACCTTCTCTTGAAAAATTTCTATCCCTTCTGGTGAAAGTTTGCAACCTAGGAAGCGGACAGATGTTTTGCCTAATTGACATTTTGTAGGGTTTATTGTCAATCCATTTTTAGCTAATATGGATAATATTGTTCGAAGATGGTGTTCATGTTCTTCAGGCGTTTTCGAAAAAATTAATATGTCGTCGACGTAAGCGAAAGTATAGTCAAAATCTCGCAAAACGTTATCGATGAACCGTTGTTGAGTTTGTGGCGCGTTTCTCAAACCAAACGGCATTTGGGTAATTCTCTGAAAATGTCCATATTTCTGTAATCGATGTTTTTTTTGAAGAATTACGCTACAATTGAATTTTTTTTTTTTCTATATTTATATGAGTATCTCCTCTAACTTTCCCATCGATTGAAATTGTCCTCCACCCCCCCTAAATGGGGTTTTTTTCAACCCAAAGGTCAAAAGTTCTTAGGCCGTGGCATGTAAATGGTCACGTTTTGAATTTTCAATGTCACATAAATGATATTAAATTAATATTTTTTTGAGGAAAAACTTAGCAAAGTTGCTCAGGATAGTTGAGTGTGTATGTTAACGCTCAAAATGATGTCCAAAGTTTCCCTGCTTGACCTCCAGGAAGGTTCAAAGACCTGTAAATGGTTTATACACTCCTAGGCCGTGGCGTTTTTTGTTTGCTTCTCCTGCGGCAATGATTTTATAATTCGTTTTTCTTTGCGGTTACAATGCTTCCTTGACATCATGAGAATACACTGCCAGCATTCGAAATGTGAAATGTCATTTATTTATCACAGTCGGAAAGCAAAATTCGTAAAAATTGTTGATTCCCGGTTTTTGTGGTATTAGGCCGTGGCTTATTCTAACTCAGCCATCAAATGTCCTAGGAACCTGGAACAAAAGGGATATCGAAGATTAGTAAGTACATATAATATTCACCTATTCAATATTCTCTTAAATTAACTGTTAGAAGCTCCTTAATAAATTTTTGGCGAATTCTCTTAGGCCGTGGCTGGTTGGTTTTCATCTTAGGCCGTGGCGAAGTGTTTTTTTTTACGACCACGGCCTAGGAATTAGTGTCTTTTTGCCATTCTAAATCAATTTTAATGGGGATACACTAACAAAGATGTTATTAATTTAGGTGTTAATGGCTGTCTCTCGAAAAAAGACACTAGTTCTTAGGCCATGGTCATAAAAAGACACTTCGCCACGGCTCAAGATTAAAACCAACCAGCCACGACCTGAGAGAATTCGCCAAAAATTTACTAAGGAGCTCCTAACAGTCAGTTTAAGAGAATATTGAATAGGTGAATATTATATGTACTTACTAATCTTCGATATCCCTTTTGTTTCAAGTTCCTAGGACGTCTTACGGCTGAGTTACAATAAGCCACAAAATCGAGAATCAACAGCCACGGCCTAAGAAGTTCTTAGGTTTTGGGTAATAAAATTTCAAAAAGTCCCCCTACCCCCCCAGGGGGACATGACTTGAGCCGAATGGCATAAATGACATCAAGGACACATATACTCACTATCCCAATCAAAAAAATTCCCAATATCAACTTTTTTTTTCAGAAAAATAAAGACATCGAAATATGGACATTTTCAGAGAATTACCCATTCGTAAATATTCAAACAGCCCAAATGGCGTTATTACAGCTGTTTTTGGTATGTCGGCTTCATTTACAGGGATATAGTGAAAAGCCTTGGTAATATCAAGTACCGAAAATATTTTTGCATCTCCTATTCGTATAGCGGCATCTTTGAGGTTCGGCAAAGGGTATCGGTCAGGCGTGGTGATGTTGTTGACTGCTCGGTAATCTTCGCAAGGGCGGATTTGATCGGTGCCTTGTTTATCGCGTAACAACAAAGGAGAGACCCATGGTGATTTTGATGGCCTAATTATGCCAAGTTTGAGCATTTCTTGAAATTCTCGTTTAGCTTTCTTGAATTTTGCAGGTGGTAGGCGGGGTACTTTGGCATAACGTGGCGCTCCAGTAGTATGAATGTGATGTACAACATTGTGAGTAGGCGTTTCTAAAAATGGCGATGGTCTAAGGAGAGTTGGGAATTCAGAAAAAATTTTTCCATATTGGTCATTTTCGCTAATGGCAGCAAAATGTATCCCATGGCAGTTGCTTGCTCGTAGTGTACCTCGTCAACCTATTTCGTTTGCGTTGATGAGTCGTTTTTGTCATAGGTCAGGCATGAGGTTATAATGATGTAGGAAATCTGCGCCGATAATAGGTGTAGTAACATTACCTACTAAAAAATTCCAGGTAAAATTCTCCTTGAATCCCAAATTGAGAGTTAAGGTTTTGTATGCGAAAATTGGAGTTTCACTACCATTGGCACCATACAGTGAATAAATAGGTTCGCTTTTTTGTTGTCCAGGAAGTACTCATAGATTGCTGCCGGAATCTATTAAGAAGGTATTTTTCGTTAAGGGGTCGAAAATATGTAACCAGCGCGACGCCAATGTTGGGTCGGATGTTGGTACTGCATCGGTCGCGCCGCAAGTCAGTTTAAAGATTTTGATGTAGGATTTTGCGTTTGGTAGGTACAACCAGGTCTGCATTTTGTAGCGTCATCTTTAAATGTTTGGTGGTACCAGCAATGTCCATCGGAGTTGAGAATGTCTGAGCTACCTTGTTTGAAGGTGAAACGGCCAGGAGTACGTGAACGAGAACGTGGGCGAAATCTATATCTTGGTTCTGGTGTTCGCTCATGGCTTCTTCGTGAGATTTCATTGACTTGAACGGCAAGTTTTTCTACCAAATTTACTAAGGCGGGTAGCATCTTTGATTCAGTAGCGCAAATGGTGGGTTCAGGATTCGGAGTTTCGGAGATACTGTATGTAGAAGAAAGGAGAGTAGCTAATTTGTCAGCACGGGCAGCCATAATGTCGAGTGGATCTTTGGACATGGTTAGGTGCTCTTGTATGCGTGGTGGTAGTCGCTATATCCACAGGCGTTGAAGAATTTCGTCGCTCACGCTATTTTCACCTAGCAACCTCATATCATTGAGTAATACACTGGGCTTGCGTGTTCCAAGAGTGACATTTCTGAACAATTCATCTAATTTAGCTTCAGAGGTAGTGGCGTAGAGTTGTACTATGCGTTATTTGATTTTTCCATATTTTACATTCGCATCTTCTTGGCTTTTGAAGATATCGGCTAGTCTATTCAAAATGGAGGCTGGAATTTTCGGAATGATTGCCGCCAAAATGAAATTCGGATCTGTGATCTTCTGCGCTTCGAACTGCAACTTTACCAGCCGGAACCATAATACTGGATTTGCCGTTAAAAATTCAGGAAGTGATATTCGGTAGGATTGCGCTTCAGTTTCAATTGAACTTGAAACCACATTTGAAAAGTCGAGTGATTTGATTTTCAAAAGATCGTCGTCGAAAACCATCTTACTTGGGAGAGAAAGGAAAAAGTGAGATTTTTTTTTTTTTTTTTTTATAATTTAAACTGAAATTCTAAAAGGGCCTAGCAGGGAAATAATCAAAAATAATTTTTTTCAGTCCCGAGTTTCGACACCAATTTGTAGGCAACGGGCGAATTAATATAATTTCAAATGGCTGTCGCTAGTTAAACGACGGCAATATTAAAAAATGTCGACGGCGTATGCTGTCGCAGTGAAGTATGATGTGCGCGATGGCCGAAGCTTTCAGCTTTCGCGTAGCGACGGCTTGTGCTGTCGCGTCGAGGTTGTAGTAGGAGAGGGTGCGACGGCCAAGGCTATCGCAAGAAAGAATGAAGGAATGAATTAACTCGGGTGGCTAGCAGAGGTGTTCCCGCTCACGAAAAATATGAGCGCGCTCCCGCTCCCGCTCTTAAAAAATGAGCGCGCTCCCGCTCTCGCTCCTAAAGAATGAGCGCGCTCTCGCTCCCGCTCTTAAAGAATGAGCGCGCTCTCGCTCCCGCTCATGAGCGCAGTTCCGCTCCCGCTCCCGCTCATGAGCGCAGTTTCGCTCCCGCTTTCGCTCAAAATATAAAATTACTAAACTATTATGTTGTATGTTCTTAAAACATGTTTATTTACTTTATTTCAAGCACAACTCAATATTTAATGGAGTTAAAAATTAAAATTATAACTTATTAGAAGTCAATAACAATAACCTATACTAATTCTTCTCATTAGTAACTTAATAGCGCGCTCATTTGGCATAAGCCGAAATGAGCTCGCTCTCGCTTCCGCTCATATGAAATGAGCGCGCTCTCGCTCTCGCTCATACAAAATGAGCGCGCTCTCGCTCTCACTCATACAAAATGAGCGCGCTCCCGCTCACGCATAATGAGCGCGTGAGCGGGAACACCTCTGGTCAGTGATGTCAAAATGCGCGCAAGTAAATTTCTGTGCGCGCATGCGCGCATTTGCGCGAGCATGCGCGTATTTAACCGAGCAATATCTCCAATTTGTTACCATGTTTAAAAACAAAGGTTCGGACAGATGTTCCCAGCCATTACGCAATATATGAACAAATTAGAACCACCTGTAGATAAAAAAAAAGATGTAAGCAGCCATGCTGCATTACTGCAGCTAAGTTTTCAACTTGGGCTTGTTCTGTTTTAAAAATAACGTTCCTAAATCATTCATGACTACAGGCCACACCCAATACAAAGTCTGAAAACCCCTTCCATATTCCTTCTAAAACTACTTTGGAAGTTGAATTTGAAACAAATACAGCATTTTTTGCCATAATAATCATATGAAGTATAGCACATGTTTCTCAAATTATCATAAATAGGTATTTGAGGCGTTGAGGTTCCTCCAATTATCATCAAATTGTTATGTGCTACCATTTTAAATCTACTTTGATCCTAACTAAAGACTAAAGAGGATATATTCTAATCACCAATCAACCCCACACACAAAGTTTGATCTTTCAAAGTTGATTTGGCGAGGAAGAGGAAATATAAAAGATTTAAGGTATTTCATGAGTCAAAACTTTTCCAAAAAACCATTTTTGCTCCAACTCCTCTTAAAATACACTTAGGAAGCTGAATTAGATATGTTGGTATCCGTGACTCACCTTTCATATGAGATCAAAAACAAAAAATTTGAGCTATTTGTCCCTTCTCCAGCCTCTCTCAAAATTTGAGTAATCCACAATTTTGAATTTTTTCTCTAAAACAAAAAAGTGCTCTTGATAGATTTATAAGAGTCTCTCACCAAGTTTTGAGCGAATTTCATAAATATCTGTCAGTGCTACACGTGTGGAAAAAATATATACGTATAATTATATCAAATCAAAAAGTTGGGCATTTGCCAGATGATTACAAATGGCCAGAAATGCAAAGATTTGAAGATTCTACCCTATCCCGACGCCTCAACTTTCCTTTCCAAATTAGGCAGGCTGTAATAGCTATCGTTTTTTGAAATTGACCGCATAAATTTAATAATAATTTAATTAGTGGATTTAGTACCATTAAATATACAGAGATCACAGCATAGGGTATACCATTCAGCTTATAGCAAGATTATCTGTAATAAGATTATAGCTTTTGTTAACGCTATATTCAATATCAGCTTCACTAGACGTGAATTTTGATATGCAACACGACTTTTTGAGCATGCGCGCAAGGAGGCCGAGCGCATGCTCAAGAATGCGCGAAAGCGCACGAGCATGCTCATCTGAGCATGCGGATCTTGACATCACTGCCTCTGGTGGCTAGTAACTAAGAACTGTATTTGATAAACAACATTCACTTATATTTATATGGAAACATGAAATTACAACGACCAATCATAATCGAGAGTTTTTTTTCCAACTAAGAACAACGTTATCATACACGGTATTACTTTTAGTCTTTTGCTACACGGTATTACTTTTATTATCTTACACGGTACTACAGATGAATATTGAATCATTCACAAAAAGAAGTTTCGTGTATTCCTTAAAACGCGGTTGGCACCATTGCATTCAGCTGTGATCCTGCGTGAGAAAGGAACCTTTTACATGTTCAATATTTTTAAAAGGGTGTCCAAACTTCACTGATCAACGCGATCTTTCAAGGGGTAAAATATGTGAAATAAGGAAATTGAAACAATAAGAAACAAGTGTTCAACATCTCCAGTCATAAATTTTTTAAATCTTAAAGAAAGCGTTTAATTTAATCACTAGAAATAAAATTAATTCTGTTAAATATTAATTTAAGTATATATTAGGAAGTTCAAGCTGGCGTACCCTTATCTAAAATTCTTAGATATAATTAAATACCTGCTTCAATTTTCTTGTCGGCTATCAGGAAAGTTAATCGATAAAGAAAAATTATTTTCGTGAAGCAGCAATGAGCATTCGTAATTAAAGATTTTTTGACCTCGTTCATTTAATGTAGTGACTTGTTCTTTAAGAAACTATTTAGTAATCATTAGCAATTTAAATACTTAGCTTTCGTTTTTATTGTTTTTCGCGCCAAGTGAATCGGTAAAGTAAACATTTCATTTGAATTTATTTATATTAATATCCTCTAACTCATAAAAGTGGGTTGAAAATTGTCTTTCTTGTCCTAAGGTGGTGAAATTAGGCCTATGTTACACACATAATTCTAAAGCTCGTAATTCTTCAATTATTTCTGAAAATATCAACAATATAGCATTTCTTAGTAAAAAAAATGAACACAAGAAAAAATATTTGCAGAAAAATTATAGTTTTTGAATTTTTTTGATAAGCTCAATTTTTTGAAAAGTCTAATCTCAAGTTGCCACAGGTTAAAATTATTTTTTAGTGGTTCATTTAGGGCTCGAAGAAACATTTATTAAAGGAGGCATTACTAAAATTTGGAAAACATTTCACCTCTATAAATTAGTGGAACTCTACTACTAATTTAAAGGAATAATTTAGCCCTTTTCCTCCACCAAATAACTTGAATTCTGATTTTTCAATTCCTAGCTCAACCACTAGCAGACTGCAGCTCCTACTTTTCATCGTCGTGATAAATAGCAATCGTTGAATCGTGTCCATTTCGACGCTTCCTTTTTTTTTGTGGTGGTGATTTTTTTCTCAACGTGGGTGTTGGGAGAAGTAAGAAAAGAGACGAAAGCGAAGAAAATACTTTTCATTTATATCGTTTGCTTATTGTTTTTTCATATATACCTTCACGTGGAAGATTCGTTATCCGCTCCAAACAAAAAGCCCCTCGCATGTAGTTATATGTATTAATAGTGATAATTTTAAGACGGCGAGGAGGACTTGCAATTCCTCTTCATACCGAAAATATCATTTCCGTGGCTTCCAGTCAGCGCATACTGTAGCTAGATGCTGGATTTTCCAAACATTTCACCGTTAATAACACAGGTATTAAATTGAAATTATATATTCTTCCTTCTCTGAGCTCCTCTCTTAGGTTCTCCTATCGGCATTTCCTTTTTACTGCACTTACTCGCGAATGTGATGAAATGTTGAAAACCTGCACCACGTGCTTAAAGTGGATCTAAAAACGCAAGAATGAATTCGATTGTTTTCTTAACATCAATTCATTCATGTTTGTTGACAAATGAAATTTTTTTGGAAAAAGAGCAAAAAGTGTAAAGCGTGCTGAACTCTGCTCACCAAATGATTTCAAGCAGAATAGTTCCCATAAAGAATTGATTTTCAGGTAATTTGAATTTAGCGTGCTTTAAGACGATAATGAGAAGGTCCATAGTGTTTGGATTATTTTTCAAGATTTATTAGAGGTTCGAAGAGATTTTGAGATCGAATTTAATACAGGTTGTCAAGAAATAGTTGACTGTAATGGACATGTGACATACCTTATACTTTAGAAGAGATTGTCTGTTGAAAATATAGGAGTGGTTAAGAAAGGAGTGGCTCAAAAAATAATGAATTTTAGGTGTTTTCCCATCTCATTATCTGCTAACCCACGTAAGGAAAAAATTGAGGGTATTTTGCCCACAGAGTCCTAAAAACAACTTAAATCAAATTCACACTATGCATGTAACCAGTAAATTACCCATTTACTTTTTATTTTTTTAAATAACCAAAACTGGTGTTTTTACAAGAAAATTGGGAAAAAATATAACCTATAAATTTTGAAGAGAAAAATAGTTACAAAAAATTTTTTCAATTTTTTATGCACTAAAATAAAATTTCTATACGCTGAAAATTTTAGCATGTTAAATACTGATTCTTTTGCAATTTTTAATTTCTGAAGTTACTCTCATTAAGAGATGTTCCTTTTAAGGTTGAGGGATGAAATTTTGTTGGAGTCATTTCACCACTATGATGCTAGGGCCTTGACACTCGGAATGAAAAACGAAATTTAGCCAACTCTAATAGAGACGGTATGCACCTACGAGGTAATTTTTTCTAACAATTTGACAAAAACAACTTTCGCACTAAGTAGGTTGAATTAAAGAGTTCACGAGTATACCTACACCGCAAGAAGTGGTACTTACCTGAAAATCTCTTATCTACAAGTAAGGTAGGAGGATGGTCATTTCTTCCTAATTTACGTATATCCAAGCAGTACATCAGATGTGGCGGGAATGAATTTAAAAAAATTGTATATTTTCAACTTTATATGTTCTTAAACTCGGAAGTACTTTTTATTACTTCATTTTGTTCCTAGTAATACACGTTGTTGCTGTGTGAAGAAAGGTTAAATACCGAATTATGCTTTGATGATTAGAAGCCAATGCTAACGGATACGAGCAAATGAACAATAATGTCGTAGTAAATTTGCAAGCTCGTTTATTTTACATACATCACGGAGTTTTCGCATTTCCATATGTAGCTTTTCGTATGACACTGGCCGCGATAAGCGACCCGTGGAGCTGTTTGGTTTCAACGTTGCGTGTGGTAGAATAATTTAAAAAAAATCTTTTCCGCGAGATAGCTATGGCTCACCTGAGAATTTACTAAATGCGATTTGCGTGATCACTCACGTCAATTGGAAGACGTTGACGACAATGAAGCCGAAATTTATCATCGTAAAATGAGAAACAATTTTTTTTTGTGCATGACACGAGTTTTTGATACCTTAGCGTATTCTTATTCGTGAAAATATTCTAATCGTTCACTCTGATAACTTTGAAAGTCTTGGATCTGATAACAGTCTGAAAAATATATCAGATTACTCGACGACTGGACGCATTTATTAGTCTCAATAAAGCATTCACAGCACCTCTGTTCCTTGCTATGTTGAAGGATGCTCGGCTGTGTTTTCCATATAATACGCTGGCGAGCTATTCACGAAAGATGTTTTCATCGATAACCTTTCATTTGCCCCTAACGTAAGTTGGAATGAATTTGTAACTCGAAACGAATTTTTATGCAACATTTGGCTCTGTGATAACTTGCATATTAATTACTTTTGCTTATGAAATACTCCAGCCCCCGTTGGTCACTCGATGCGTTCGCTCCCATCGTTTGATTTTTTTATTTCTCACTCGCTTCGCTCGCTTGATTCGTATCACCTCTTTTCACTTTTGAATAACAATTATTAATTCCATAAAATAAGAGAACCGGCCAGGCATAAAGAATCATCAAAATTATAACTGTGCTTATTTATTCTGAAAAGTTGGCAATATTTACATTTGGTAGGGGTTTAAGGTGGTAACATTTTGCAACCGGACATTTTTTTCGTTTTTTTTTTCAATTTGACATAAACTGATTGTGTACTACCAAAAATCGAGAATCAAATTTCAAACTTTTGTTGCATCTTCAAAAGAATTTTTTCTTGTTACATGAATTTTCACATATTCTGAAAGAGAAATGTTTTTTCTTCATAATAAAGCTGTTTCCAGATGTTTTTTGGAATTACAGCGTATTTTAAAACCAACTAAAAAAAGGTTGTTCTATATGCCCGAGTCTCCCCTAAATTTATAAATTGATTTTAACACAGATTTATAAGCCTTTCCCAACTGAATTATTTCTTTTTTTCCATGGGGATGTACAGAAATGATGTGGGAAAAATTTGTTTATCATCAATCATTATGTTCATAAGTAATTAAACTTCTTTACAAGTAGAGTATTTAAATTAAATTTTTAAAAAATCTGTGGGTAGTAATAATGCCAATCAACAATTGGCGTGTTATGAAAAAATTCTGGCTCTAAAACTCATCATAATTTCTTATGAAAAATAATGTTCATTTTTTTCCTGTTGTAAAAGTACATGCACAAATGTGATTCATTTTTTGAAAAACCGTTCAAATGTGCGTTTTATTTTAATTTTTTTTTAAATTAAAATTCATAATTGGATATAAAGTGTATGGGAACACACTGAAAAAAAAATCATAGCGTAATTTATACCCTTTTTAATGGGTTTGAGCATACGAACGCGAGTATTTAAGGCCGAACATGTTTACCTCGTGTAACTCGCTTCTGACGAATCGCGAATGCAACGAAAATGTTTTACAACGCGCTTGTCATTTACGAACGTTGAAGATTTTCGAATTTGTAACTCGCTATTACAGCCTTATTTTGGGTCCATTCTTTTGAATTTTTATACATTTTATTGTTGTTATTTTCAACGCGTTGATTAAGAAAATTCAAAAATTAAAAGAAGAAAAAATACAGAAATTTTGGTTTTTCTTTACCCCCTCCCCAAATATGGTCGAAAAGCATTAAAAATCTACATGAATACTTGGGTAACTACAGCAAAGAATGTCCGCTTATTTTTGAAAAAAAGTAAAATTTAACGATTTTTGATTTTACAATGCCACTTTGAGTCAAATTTGAGGGTAAGGGTGCTCCAAAAATGAAAAATGGTAAGAACATGAAAAAATCATTCATACTCTAAAATCCATTTATTAAAAAAAAAATGTAATTTTGAAATTTAGGAGAGCCCTATTCAAAATTTTGATCCCCTCCCCCCAATTTGTGGTTGGGGTTTGAATTATAGTTAAAATTATCTACACGTTGATTCGGACGGGAAACCAAAATTTCGTCAAAATCGGACCAGTAGGTGCGGAGGAGATGCTAACATTTTGTAGAACGGGCGATTTTTTTTTTTTTGTAGCTACTTAAAGAGGAACCCTCGATGAAAAAAATGTATACAAAAAAATTTCATTCAATATTTTTCAGCCCCATTATACGTATTATAGGAGTAGCGTTTTCAAGGTTGAAATTCGCCACGCTCAAGGTCAGACAGGTTTCGTTTCCGTCTGGTCCCTACAGCCGAAGCAACGAACGCGTTGCGCGAACGCGACCAACGTCGCAAAATTTATAGGAATTCTCCGAACATTCGTCTTCAATTGCGGAATCATTTACCAATCGATTTTCTCGAATTTTTGAAATATCGTTCGTGTTGTAGATCCCAAGACGTAGAATTGAAAAAAATTAAAAACGGTCCAACGGAAGCGAAAATACGAAAATTTCGGTTTTCGCTCGGCCCCTCCCTCCCATTTGGGGCTAAGAAGTTAAAAATGAGCACGGATCATCGGGACATCGCCTTACATGAGATGTTTAGGATAAATTCGAAAAAAATTTAATTTCGTTGATTTTGGTTATTTTTTCGGAATTTTGGGCCCCAATTAAAAAGTGAAGGGTGCCTCGGGGCTCATCGGGAGTTATTACAAAAAATGAAGTACTCGCGCTGTAGAATAGGTTAGATGGAAAAATAGGAAAAAAATTTCGAGACGGGGGTCCGGAAATGAAATTTTGGGACCCCTCCCCCCCACCTGGGGGCTAAACTCGAAACGACGATTTTAAAACCTATTCCGTAGCGATAAAAACTCGAATTCGAAATTTCAAAAAAATCCCTTCGACGGTTCTCCAGTTATAAGCGTACAAACATACAAACATACAAACAAACAATTTCTCACCTTTATAAATATAGATATACACTAGCAGCGCTTCGCGCTGCCAGCTGGGGGCTCCGCCCCCAGATCCCCGTTGGTCGCTCGCTCACATCGTTTACTTTTTTTGTTTCTCACTCGCTTCGCTCGCTCGATTCGTATCACCTCTTTTCACTTTTGAATAACAACCATTAATTCCATAAAATAATAGAACCGGCCAGGCATAAAGAATCATCAAAATTGTGGCTGTGCTATTTATACTGAAAGAGAAATGTTTTTTCTTCGTAATAAAGCTGTTTCCAGATGTTTTTTGGAATTACAGCGTATTTTAGTACCAACTAAAAAAAAGGTTGTTCTATATGCCCGAGTCTCCCCTAAATTTATAAATTGATTTTAACACAGATTTATAAGCTTTTCTAAGCTGAAGTATTTCTTTTTTTCTATGGGGATGTACAAAAATGATGTGGGAAAAATTTGATTATCATCAATCATCATGTCATAAGTAATTTAACTTCTTTATAAGTAAAGTATTTGAATTAAATTTCAAAAAAATCTGTGGGTAGAAATGACAATCAACAATTGGCGTGTTATGAAAAAAATCTGAAGTCATCAGCCGTTGTGCTAATACACGCTTGCAAAAACGTGCACTGAGATTCCAATTTTGGCTCTAAAACTCATCATAATTGCTTATGAAAAATATTGTTCATTTTTTTCCTGCTGTAAAAGTACGTATACAAATGTAATTCATTTTTTGAAAAACCATTCAAATGTGCGTTTTATTTATTTTTTTAAATTAAAATTCATAATTGGATATAAAGTGTATGGGAATTCATCAGGTAATTTATACCATTTTCAACGGGTTTGAGCATACGAACGCGAGTATTTAAGGCCGAACATGTTTACCTCGTGTAACTCGCTTCTGACGAATCGCGAATGCAACGAAAATGTACTCGCTATTACAGCCTTATTTTGGGTCCATTCTTTTGGGAATTTTTATTATACATTCTTATTATTGTTATTTTCAACGCCTTGATTAAAAAAAAAAGAAAACAATTCAAAAATTGAAAGGAAGCAAAAATATAGAAATTTTGGTTTTTCTTTACCCCCTCCCTCAAAAATGGTCGAAAAGCATTAAAATCTACATGAATACTTGGGTAACTACAGCGTAAATAATGTCCAGCTTATTTTTGAAAAAAAGTAAAATTTAACGATTTTTGATTTTACAATGCCACTACTGAGTCAAATTTGAAGGGTAAGGGTGCTCCAAAAATGAAAAATGGTACGAACATGAAAAAATCGATTCATACTCTAAAATCCATTTATCAAAAAAAAAATGTAATTTTGAAATTTAGGAGAGTCCTATTCAAAATTTTGATCCTCCTCCACCCCAATTTGTGCTTGGGGTTTGAATTATAGTTAAAAACTATCTACACGTTGATTCGGACGGGAAACCACAATTTCGTCAAAATCGGATCAGTAGGTGCGGAGGAGATGCTAACATTTTGTAGAACGGGCGTATTTTTTTTTTTTTTTTGTAGCTACTTTAAGAGGAACCCTCGATGAAAAAAATGTATACAAAAAAATTTCATTCAATATTTTTCAGCCCCGTTATACGTATTTTAAGAGTAGTGTCAATGAAACTGAAAAAAGCTGTGGGTAGTTGCGATGACAATCAACAACTGGCGTATTAAGAAAAAATTCCGAAGTCATCAGTCAAAAAACCGTTAAAATTTGACGGACTGTTGTGCTAATACACGCGCTTATGCTCTGCAAAAACGTATTCATTTTTTTTGACGTGTTGTAAAACTACATACGCGGATGTATTTTTTTTTTTTTTTGGTTCATTATTTCAAAAGTTGTCCGTTTTTTCAAAAACGTTTAAAATGCACGTTTTATTTCGACTTTTTTTAAAATTAAAATTCATAAAGGGAAAATAAGTTATATGGGGAACACCTTTGAAAAGAAAAAAAAAAAAAAATCGCGTACCTCATACCCTTTCTAACGGGTTTGAACATGAAGTACATATATCCATCCACGCGAGAATTCAAGGTCGAACACACCGAAAAAATCAACATTTTTCACTGAAAATATGAAAAATATCCAACTAATCGGTAATAGTTTTTATTTGATGATGATTGTTTTTAAAGGTGATTAATAAGATGAAATCAATGAGATAATCAAATAGATGCGTTTATGTCAAGCATTAAATCGCATCTGAGGAATTTCATGTTACGATTTGCAGATATTGGTAAAAAAGCCGTTAAATTTTGTAAACAATTATTCACCCACGCGTAAGCGCGTGTGGTATTTTTTGGTATTTTCATTATTACTTTGGTTCATGCTGTCCGATTGCAATTATTCTTGAATTTAATATTTGTGTTGTGAAATTATATAAGTAGGATTAAAAAAAATGTTTATATACCAATTATTAGAAAAGATGGAAATTTTTCGTTAACGTCGAATAAAATTTTGTAGAACGGGCGAATTTTTTTTTTGTACCTACTTAAAGAGGAACCCTCGATGAAAAAAATGTATACAAAAAAAATTTCATTCTAATATTTTCCAGCCCCATTATACGTATTATAAGAGTAGCGTTTTCAAGCGTTGAAATTCGCCACGCTCAAGGTTAGACAGGTTTCGTTTCCGTCTGGTCCCTACAGCCGAAGCAACGAACGCGTTGCGCGAACGCGGCCAACATTCGCAAAAATATAAAAATTCTCCACACATTCGCTTCAATTGCGGCTTCATTTACGGATCGATTTTTTCGAATTTTTGAAATATCGTTCGTGTTGTGGATCCCAAGACGTAGAATTGAAAAAAATTAAAAACGGTCGAACGGAAGCGAAAATACGAAAATTTCGGTTTTCGCTCGGTCCCTCCCCCCCATTTGGGGCTAAGAAGTTGAAAATGACCACGAATCATTGGGACATCGCCTTACATGAGATGTTTAGGATAAATTCGAAAAAAATTTAATTTCGTCGATTTTGGTTTTTTTTTCGGAACTTTGGGCCCCGATTAAAGGGTGAAGGGTGCCTCGGGGCTCATCGGGAGTTATTACAAAAAATGAAGTACTCGCGCTGTAGAATAGGTTAGACGGAAAAAAAGGAAAAAAATTTCGAGACGGGGTCCGAAAATGAAATTTTGGGGCCGGCTCCCCCCACCTGGGGGCTAAACTCGAAACGACAATTTTAAAACCTATTCCGTAGCGATAAAAACTCGAATTCGAAATTTCAAAAAAATCCCTCCGACGGTTCATCAGTTATAAGCGTACAAACATACAAACATACAAACATACAAACAATTTCTTACTTTTATAAATATAGATATACTAGGGGGCTTCGCCCCCTGGCCGCTTCGCGGCCCAACCCCGCGGCATTCCTCGCTTCGCTCAGATTGCCTATTTGATGTGACTTCTTCGAACAACATAACATGAATGATGATATGTGTCGTGTAACTGACGAACTAATGCGGCACGGCAAACGCCACGCCCACAACCAAGCAAGACGTGGAGTGGAATACGGCAACGCGTAACGAACGCGTTAAGTTTTATGCAATAAAAAAGCGAAAAATTATTTTTTTCAACTCTCTGATTAAAATTTTCAATTTTTTTTGCTTGATGACATATCTGCATAATTTTTGCGATTTTTTAAAAAAAAATTCGTCGAAATCCGTCCATTAGGAGAGGCTGGGCGATTGGAACAACATTTTTTTGGCCCTGTTGTTGTTGTTATTTTTTTCTTGTAGCTTTATATATATAATGAAACCTCAAAGTTTGGTTTTTTCTCTGTTATGCTTCTCCTCCGCACCTACTGGTCCGATTTTGACGAAATTTTGGTTTCCCGTCCGAATCAACGTGTAGATAATTCTTAACTATAATTCAAACCCCAACCACAAATTGGGGGAGAGGAGGATCAAAATTTTGAATAGGGCTCTCCTAAATTTCAAAATTACATTTTTTTTTTAATAAATGGATTTTAGAGTATGAATTGATTTTTTCATGTTCTTACCATTTTTCATTTTTGGGGCACCCTTACACCTCAAATTTGACTCAAAAGTAGCATTGTAAAATCAAAAATCGTTAAATTTTACTTTTTTTCAAAAATAAGCCGGACATTCTTTGCGTTGTAGTTACCCAAGTATTCGTGTAGATTTTTAACGATTTTCGACCATATTTGGGGGAGGGGGTGAAGACAAACCAAAATTTCTGTATTTTTTCTTCTTTTTAATTTTTGAAAAATTTTCTTCAATCAACGCGTTGAAAATAACAACAATAAAAATGTATGAAAATTTCAAAAAGAATGGACTCAAAATAAGGTTGTAACAGAGTTGTTCCTCTACATGTAAAATAAGTTTTTCTACTTTTCGATGTAAAATTATGTAAAATAATGTAAATACGGTTATTCTACGTAGAATAATGTAGAATAATGTAGAAAAACTCTGCGTAGGTAAAATAACTGAAAAAACGATGGAATTGTACCCAAAAGATAAAAAAATGTTTAATTTTGAGTTTTTATTTCAATATTTTTACCGCTCTTTCAACTTCCAAGTGATTTAATATAATAAATTATAAACTTCGAATTGAAAATGCGGCCCAAGGGTACGACGAATTTCACACCAGGATTTGTAAAGCTCAGTTATTGAAAATAATTATCATTATCAGTTTATCTGTCTATCCTTTATTATTTTCATCTTCAATGAAGACGAAAATAACAGAGAATGTACAGATAAACTGATAATCATGATTATTTTCAATAATTAAATTATACAATAATAATTTGGTGAGGAAGATGAAGAATCTTCATAGTTCATTACCATATTCCTCGCCGAGTTATTCTACATTATTTTACATTTTTTTTTACATTTTTTTAAATGTAGAATAATGTAAAATAATCGAGTTTTTTTACATGGGTTATTCTACATTATTTTACGCGTAAAATTACGGTAGAAAAACTCAAGTAAATTTACGGAACAACTCTGGGTTGTAATCGCGAGTTACAAATTTGAAAATCTTCAAACGTTCGTAAATGACAAGCACGTTGTGAAACATGTTCGTTACATTCGCGTTCGTCAGGCGCGAGTTACACGAGGTAAAAATGTTCGGCCTTAAATACTCGCTTTGATTTATGCTTAAACCCGTTAAAAAAAGATATAAATTACTCGATGATTTTTTTTTTATTGTGTTCCCTATGCACTTTATATTCCAATTATAAATTTTAATTTTTCAAAAAATTGAAATAAAACGCGCATTTGAACGGTTTTTCAAAAAATGAATTACACATTTGCGTGCGTACGTACTTTTACAACAGGAAAAAAATGAACATTATTTTTCATATGAGCAATTTTTATGAGTTTTAGAGCCAAAATTGGAACCTCAGTACATGTTTTTGCAAGCGTGGATTAGCACAACGGCTGATGACATCAGAATTTTTTCATAACACGCCAGTTGTTGATTGTCATTGTTACTACCTAAAGATTTTTTTTTTCATTTGATTTAAGGGTACATTTCACATACGCGGTTCTTTTTTGTAGTATAACTAAACTTTGCAGGCACTGTATGTTATCTATATGGGAACCAAAATTGATAACGCTAAAAAAGTGACATTTTTGAAACTAAAGTTCTTCGTGAGTTTCTTATGAAAACTTTTAAAATTGGAAAATAAAGGTAAGGCTCTTCTCTTTAATTTGTTCAGAACGAAAAATTCATATTCCAATTTATAAGAAAGTTATAAGATGTGAAATATGGCCTCCTCAAAAGCCAGTTTATTTTTTCGTTTTTCTCGACAAATAATTAATTAATCAAAAAATTCTTCGGTGAAGTTTCTCAAATTCTTAGTATAGATGTATATTTCAAATTTCAAGTGAAACAGATAAGTCGTATTTGAAAATCCAGGAGGTACGAAAATGATCATTTGGCAGGCAAACCAGTATGCAATCGTGTATGTAGAATAGAACCTTAAATACTCTACTTATGAAGAAGTTTAATTACTTATGAACATGATAATGATCATGGACAAATTTTTCCCACATCATTTCTGTATATCCCATGGAAAAAAAGAAATAATCCAGCTGTGAAAGGCTTATAAATCTGTGTTAAAATCAATTTATAAATTTAGGCGAGACTTGGGCATATAGAACCACCTTTTTTTAGTTTGCTCTAAAATACGCTGTAATTCCAAAAAACATCTGGAAACAGCTTTATTATGAAAAAAAAACTATTTCTCTTTCAGAACATGTGAATATTTTTTTTGAAAAGCCACTTTGAGATACTCAAATTTGAAGTTTGCCAAAACACTATTTTTTCCATCTCCAAAGTGCCGGGGCAAAAAGAACCACAGTAATAAATAATTGAAATAGAGTGTTAATGATTACAAAGCGATTATAAAATTACTAAATTAATAAAAAAAAATGTATTTTTACAAGTCAAACCAGCATCTAACCAAAAATTGCCCTCATGAAATCGATATTGTCGTAACCTCTTAATTGGTGCACTCTTTATGCGCTCATTCAGAGCACACATTACATTGGAGCCATTCTAACATTAACCAACTTCAAATTTAAGTTATACATGTGAGGCATTGTAAATTTATAGTGGTATTTCGGTATTTACTCTTTTTGGCCTTCTATAACTATTACCATCTTCATTTAACATTGTGGTTCTTTATGCCCGGATTTGACTTTTTCGATAAATATGGACAAAAGTGTAACTTAAATTAAAAAATTTATAAATTCTTATGCAGGAATGCAAAAAGGAGGAATTTATCTTCATGTAGCAAAACAAATTTTTTTTGAAGATGCAATAAAAGTGAAACCATTTCGTTTTGAAATTTCTCGATTCTCTATTTTTAGTAGTACAAAATCACTTTATGTCAAATTGAAAAAAAAACGAAAAAATGTCCGGTTGCAAAATGTTACCATTGCCAACTTTTCAGAATAAATAGCACAGCCATAATTTTGATGATTCTTTATGCTTGACCGTTTCTATATGTCCGTGTCTCCACTACACTGAAAGAGAAAAATGGATATTTTTACGTTGAAACAAAAAATGCTTACTTTATGGAATCAATGGTTGTTATTCAAAAGTGGAAAGAGTTGATACGAATCGATCGAGCGAAGCGAGTGAGAAATAAAAAAACGAAATGATGGGAGCGAGAAAAGCGAGCGACCAACGGGGGTTTGGGGGCGGAGCTCCCAGCTGGCAGCGCGAAGCGCTGCTAGTATTACTATACAGAAGGCGAAAGTGATGTTTTTTTGTCAAGTGCGAATGTTGGGGGAACGAGCCGAAAGTGAGTGAAAACAATCGCACAAGACAAAAAATATTCACTTTGCCTCCTGTATTGTAAGATATTTTTCTTCATATACATTATGAAACAGCAGAATATAAAATTAAATTCCAAATGAGGTGTAATCATAACTAATTTTCACTTCATCAATTAAACCTAATCTCATAAACTTGCAGCTATAATGGATAACGAGTGTGGTGGTAAGGTATGATAAAGTGATAGTGTGATGTAAAGAACTATAGAATCATACCTTTTGTTACTGAAAAGTAATAACTTTTCTTCATACTGTGATCAAAAGTTATACTTGTTTGGAATCGTTCATTTTCGTAGGTAGTCGAGCGGGAGTAATATTGCATTTTGGTAGTGTGTATAAAGAAAAATAGATCGGGCCTGACTTTACCGTGGAAATGCTACTATCCTTCCGAAACCCGATCGAACGTTGCGAGACCCCTTTCGGGTCTTGAAACATTTTGTGTGTATATTTGAGTTTATATAGTTGTCAGTTTTATACAAACGTTGGGAAGCCCTGGATACGGTACTATCTTGGGTAGACCCACCTGGGCCTAACAAGGATAGTAGTATATCTAAGAACCATTGCATATCATTTGTATTCGTGAATTTTGAATTTTTCTTACCCCTCTAAAGGTTTGTAATATGCTATGTTCAAGTGGTTTCCAAAAAGCTTACGCGAGCATCTCTAGCTCTTTAAATAAGGCCGGGTCTGGGAACGTCTGTTTGATATTTAGGGTCCAGGGCCTGACAAGGATAGTAGCATATATATATATATATATATATATATATATACGTAAATCTATCAAGGTGAGATCCGATTAAAAACTGGGCAACCTGAGATCCGACTCAAAATTTACAAATTATGGAATATATAGGAAGGGTAATTGCTTATTTATAGCATCTGATACATAACCACCATAGAGGGGTAACAAATTCTTAAAATAAATTATTTGAGAAGTTTTGAACAAGGTGAGATCCGTAAGTAAAGTATGGAAAGCTGAGATCTTATACACATATACAACCATTTTTGACGATAACGTTTCGATAAGTCGAGATCCAGCAACGTTGCCATAAATATTGTATGGTAATTTCGTGTATTTTTTTTATTTTATTCAAATCTAATAAAGTATACTTTATTTGAGACAAATGTTCATGTGGACAGTAGGCTAGCAAGTATTTACGTATTAAATATCTATTTTTTTTTCTATTTTTTGAGCGATTATTGCATTTTGATGAACATGTGAAAAATTTTTATGCGTTCATTGTGAGAAGTGAATTTCGATGCAGCCTACTTTTGTAAAATTGAATAAACTATACATGTATAAAACATGGATTTGATGAAAGACGTAGGGAGGAAAGTGGAGAAGTGCACAGAAAGTGATTTACATGAATTTTGCTAAAAATACGGTTAGAGCCATTTTATGGAGTTTCTCAAATATCATTTTTTTTAATAACCTCAAAATAATGGTTCACAAATTTTGAGAGGAGCTGGAGAGAGGGCAAATTCCTTAAAATTTTCGTTTCTTTTTCAGACGAAAAAGTAAGTTGCGGACTTTAACATATCCAAATTTCAGCCTCTTAAGTATATTTTGAGGGGATCTAGGGCAAAAAACAGCTTTTTGAGGAAGTTTTGAGTTATGAAATTTCTTTAATATCTCATATTATCTCCTCATCAAATCAACCAAAAAGTTCAAATATTGTGTGTGGGGTTAGTTTGGCACTATGACCTTTTGAATTAGGGTCAAAATCAATCCAGAATGGCGGATTATCAAAATTTGAATAGAGCTTAAGGAGTCTCAAAAAACGAGGATTTGAAAAATATGAATTTGAATGATTAATAACGATGAGAAGTATGCTGTATGCTAATTTCACATGTGATTTTGAAGCGGAATGAGGAGGGTGGTTGTCCTCAACATTTTGTGGGAGTAAACGAAAAAACGAAAATAAACGGCTTTTGGAGGGGAAATCACAATGTGATATTTCATGAATCTCGCATATTTCCTCATCAAATTAACCTAGAAGGGTCAATCCTTGTGTGTAGATTTGATTGGTGTCAAAATATGAGCCCCTTGAATTTAAGTTGAAATCGATTGTAAATGGATCCCAAATAGCGTATGTCCAAAATTGAGTCAAGCTTGAGAAGCTTTAAGCAACTGAAAAGTATGAACTTTTCCAATTTTGGAGGACAAAAAATTCTACATATTTCAGATTAAACTTCTCGGTGTTTTTAGTACGGATAAGGGGTGATGAATATGGGCTATAAGTTTGAGAAGTTCACTTGACAATATTACCTCCAAATATAATCAAGCCCCGATTAAAAAGTGAGCTCCAGTGATGCGGCATGGCTGCTCACTTTTTTTTCATTTTCAAATAATCTAAGACAGTAGGAAGAGGTTCTCTGATTCAGATATTGAAGTTATATAGAAATGGAATTCACACCTCAATTTTTTTTTTTGGTCAAGTAGGTGTATCAAAATGAAATATATAATAAAATTTTGATTTTTCTGAAAAGAATTCTATATGAAGTTATCGAAAAAAATATAACAAATCAGCTACCTAAACAACCCAACAACAATAGAAAACCTGTTTAAATTCCTTAAAGCTACCAACCTCCTATCCAAAATCTAAACACCGCCTCTGGCCTTCGTTGCAGAATACGGCAAGTTAATGGAAAAAAGTAAAGTAAAGTTTTTAAAATAAAATAATTAAAAAATAAAACACAAAAGTTAAACTTTGTTCGTAAAGTAAATTCTTTAAAATTTGTATAGCATGGCAGTTTTCCCAGAATTATAATTCTATACATTTTTGCAAATTTTGAGGAAATACCTCTCTCCCCTCAGGGAATAAATGGGCATTTTAGAACAATTGCAGCTTTTATTTCAGGATTTATAGCGTAAATTATGTCAAGAAAAACAGCTAATAGTGAGTAATTTTTGAGACTTTAGAAAAGCATAAATACAAATGGGAAAACTTCAAGCTCCGCTCGACACGTGTTAATATTATTCTTAAGTTATGAAATTTTTAAAGGTTTATTTTGAGTCCAAAATGAATAACTTGAGGGGGAGTGAGCATGAAAATTCGACATCTTGAAATATGGTGCTACCTTAAGGGACAGTATAAATGTGTATTCGCTTTATGTATTTAAAACTTGATATTTAATTTTTTTCTTGTTTTTCTCCCTGGTTGTTAATTTTTTCCGGCAAAGTGAGCACGTGCTCTCGCAAATAATAACAGTTTTTAATTTTAAAGCTTTCGACACAAAAAAACTTTATTTTTAAATATCGATACATAACGCGTTTTCGGCAAACAGACCTTTTCAGTGCAATAATACAGTATCGATATTTAAAAATAAAGTGTTTTTGTGTCAAAAGTTTTTAAAATTAAATACGTAAAACAACACTGAAGAAAAACTTTTTTTCTTGAAAATAACAATTTTATGTGAATTTTAGCCATTCAAGAAGATTCTTTTTTTTTTGCATCTAATTTTTTTATTCATAAGCTTGATTTTTCTACAATTTCTTCTTGTTTTTTTTTTTCGAAAAATGATGATTTTTAGCATTAACCTCAAGGTTTGACATTTTTCTCGAATCTCATTTTATTTTTAGTTTTCTTAGAGATTACCTCAAAATTTGAAATATCCTGAATTTTGCTTCTCTTTTTCCTTTAGATTCAGCTTAAAGTTCGCGTTTTTTTTTTCGAATCTCAATTTATTTTTAGTTTTTCAAAGATTACCTTCAAGTTTAAAGACTTTCTGATTTTTTTTTCCATGAAGTCAGCTGGAAGTTCAAAATTTTTCTCGAATCTTGTTTTATTTTTATATTTAAAGTGCTTATTTTGTCAAAGTGTCTTAACAACATAAATAATTTTTACAAAATGATTTAAAATTTATTTTAAAGTATTTTACAGTTGGTAAACGGACTCTTGTTTCACACGATTATTTTCTCGTTGCTAACTGGAAGAGTTATCTTTAAGTAATTTAAGGTAGTGCAAAATAGACCTGTTTTTGATTTCATAACAAACACTTAATTTGATTTTATTTCAAAACGTCTTGCTGCCTAAAGTATAACGTATTCGTGATTCAATACCGAATATAAGGAACGGAAAGATGAGATCCGCGTTGTTGCCGAATGCGCGGATCTCATCTGTTTCGAAACGTAACACTTAGATATACTCTGGTAGAGCGCTCTCTGCAAAACAAACGTCGAACTGACTTCGTATATGTTGGCCGAAAAAGTGGAAAGATGAGATCCGGGCAAAAATTGGGCATTGCATTCCTGATGGTATCCTGATGTCAAAAAACTCGATATACACGCTAAGAAAGGTGAGATCCGAAAGCGGATCTCACCTTTCCAAAACGGAGCTCACCTTTCCACGAAATGTATATTTTGGATCTCACCTTTCGGAAATATAAATCTATATATATATATACCAAAAAGTTGGACATTTGCCAGATGATTACAAATAGCCTGAAACCCAAAGATTTGAAGACCCCACCCTCCCCCGACCTTCCCTTCTCAAATCAGGTAGACTATAATAGCTGTCATTTTTGGGTTATAAACTCAGCTAATTATAAGAAATTGGAATGCATAAAGTATTATTATCTGTGAAGGGAAGTGATGTAAATCATTATTATTGCTGTGCGTAAAATCGCAGCATAAAAAAAAGAACCAGAGAAGAATTTATAGCGAAATTCTATTAAAAACAGTTGGACAGAGTTTTAATCAAAAAAAAAATTTTCCTCTGTATGTATTTTTTTTTTTTTTTCGTATATGAAGTTGTGGTCAGCCATGCACATCAATCATCCTATAAGTGCTAAACAATAAGGATAATGAAGGCAACATAAAAAAAAAATAAGGACACAGAGAATACAAAAGACATATAAATATCTGACTGTTTCAATTATAATACCGCATGGACACCGCATTCAAAAATTACGCAAACATCGACCTCACTTTTTTGGAATACTGGACATCTCCATCGGTGTTGAAATTTTCCCGTTCAGCTTCAGGTATTGATGATAGCAATTGAAGTTTACTCCATACCAAATCAATTGAATGATTGTTTCTTTTCCATTAATTTTTTCTTTTTTAGACCGCCAAATAATCAACACAAAGTTTGGAACACAATATAATTCGCTTTCTTTTTTTTATAACCACAAACTGAGTTTTATTCCGTTTAATTTGCTATTATGTTAAATGCATGTGCACATCTTCAAAAATAAATAAAAAATGCAAAAAAAATAAAAAATTGCCGTTCACATAGTTTTCAATGCATCATTAAAAGGAAAACAAAAAAATAACATCATGGTACATCATTAAATAGCGTACAAAAAGAAAAACAGAAAAAAAAATGAACTGTGCTTTTATTTAGCAAAAAAAAAACATGATATTATGTGAAGATAAGAAAAAAGACAAAAATGATGTTATGAGTATATCAAATAGATGGAAAAAATACGAATGAAAAAAGAAAAAATTCAACATCTGAAAACCCTTCCAAACATAGCTGGCCACGACTTCGAATAAATCAATTAGGTGGGGGCATCTTTATCGTAAACGTCATTTATACCATAAGTATCGGTTGAAAGATATATCTACGTGAAATTATCGTAAGTTACGCACCACATCTGCCCCTCGAAATTTCATATACCCCAACCTACCCAAAATGGAAGGTCAGGCTATAGGAAATTTCGACCCCCGGTGCAACATCCAGTCCTCAACCACCATTGTTAAGTACCAAAGAATAGACTAAGGAGTGTATTCCTAGGTCAAGTATCCACTCGCTATACGAGGCACGAACTCGCATGACCTAAGAGAACTATCTACAAACCAATAATCTAAGCCAGCATAAAAAAAAAAACATGTAGAGCATCTACATCATTCATCACCAGGTACCCCATATGCCGAATTAACCACTTCTAAACGTTATAATCGAGGGAAAAATAAAAATAAAAAAAAATAACTGGATCTCCATAGTAACAAAAAAAAATTTAAAAAAAAACGAAAACAATAACAGAGGAAAATAGGAGAAAGAGTTTGGCACGTATGCAACATAATCGTCGTAATACCCGATACCCGCCCAACGTCGACGTATTGGTATCAATACCGATTGAAGCGGGTACGTCGTCGGTAATGGGAACGATTACCCGCATAACCTTGCCTGTTTGCCACATAGCCAGGATCAGGATTATATATGATCATAGGATCAGAATTTTCATCTTGACTAAAATATTTCTCGAAATCTATTGCTCTATGAATAAACATAGGCACCACCTCTACTCCCGGATGACGTAATCTTGCCTGGTGCTCCCTCTCTTTCTCTCGCTCCTCTTCCCTCAAGATATATTCGTACATCTCACGGCGCTTGCTGAATGGCACCCGAATATCAGTCAACAAGACATCATGCTGTTGTTGTTTACTCAGTGTTCTTGGTAGACGCGACACATACTCAACATAAAAACCCTGAATTTTTACTTCTTCATTCCACATTCGTGTGAACCTATCATTTAATGAAACAGCAGTAGCATTTACCGAAAAAGAGATCCTTTGTTCACCCCTTCTTTTTGGATGGTCCCACGTCCGTGTTCGTTTCTTTTTTGTTTTAGCTTTTTCTACTTTCACCGCATCATTTCTCTGCTCTACCTCTAGAACACTCAAAGAGGCAACGAGATTTTGAGTACAATTATGTTTACGCATCTGGGACACATTTATAGTTTTTACTAAAGCCGGATTGTCTACATTTATAACCAAATATAGATTAGCCCCTAGTTTCTTTTCCACCCTATATGGCCCATCATATTTAGGACACAATTTTGATGAAATACCTTTCTCATAGTTTGAAACGGAGTGACGAGTAATAAACACGTTTTCACCTGGCTCAAAACTTGTGACATTGAGATTGTCCTTATTGAATTTTATTTCTCTTTTTAGGTCGTCCATTCGATGATACAGAGATAAAAAAAGTTCAAATTTACTCTTATCGCCCCCTTCATTATCAAGTTGGTCACATTCAGAAAGCATTATTGGTCGTGTCGCTAAAAAATCTGCTACCTTATTCCCATAATCACAGCTATGCCCCTTGATTAGAATAAATCTTACATCAAGGTCATTCACGCTTATTAATTCCACAATTTCTCTTATTAAATTGTGATTTATTTCTAGTCCTGGCTTTGGTTTTTTGATCATCGAACCTTGGTTCATCATACGCGATACTTCTCCTGAGGCATACGATGAATCAGTCACTACACTTATCTTACGAAAATTATACTTTATCAATACCTCGAGAGCACTTTTTATTGCATCTAACTCAGCTATATTATTCGTAATTTTTGGCCCGACCAATAATTTAGAAATATTCTCACAATGTTTATCGCCAAACCATACACCAATCCCACCTCGCGCATTTTCCATTCCATTACGAATACACGCTCCGTCCGTGTAAACCATAACCCTATTGTCGATAATTATAAATGAGCTATTAATTTCTTGTTCATCATTAATAGAGAAATCGAACCGCTCTCTTAAGTTTTTCAACTTATTTTCAATTTTCGGTAATCTCATCATCACTATGTTATCAAATGGCGAGGCAACATTGCTTTTTCCAATTATTTGATTAGGAGTAAATCCATGTTCTAACGGACGATCGTTTATGCTATCGACAATATCACGTGTACAATTCGCCCACCGCTTATGACTTTCAGGGGTTATTGGTTCTCCATCGGACGAATTCAGATGTATTCGCAATTGAGTTCCTAGCTCTCGCATAACTCGCTCCGTTGGGTTAGATTTAGGGTTATAGGTTGTCGTATACCGTGGCATTACATTTAAGCCTTGACAAGTAAGCGTCCATATTTGACTCCTAAATTGTACTCCGTTATCGCTTAATATGCTTTTAACATCAAAATTATATTCCTTTAACTCGTTAACTACAATTTTTAACTTATCAGCACAATTTTCCCCGGTTGTCGTTTTTAGATTATAGGCCCAAATGTAACCAGAAGCAATCTCCCTACCTACCAAAATTGATGAGACCCCTCCGCGCGAAATTGGCAAAGGCCCAAATAAATCAAAAGCAACTACTTCACCTAATTTACAGTTACGAACAACTGACCTGTATTCCGAAATATTTATCTGATTTGAAATCTTATTCAATTTACAAACTCTACATTTATTCACTACTTGATTTATTCCCTTTTCCATCCCCCACCACCAGAAAAAACGCTGAGCAATCATTACTAATTTTTTTGATCCGGGATGAGAATAAAATAAATGTAAATACCGGATAATTCCATTTATTAAATGGTTTGGTAAAACAGGTAGTTCAATATCTTCGCCTTTTAAAACACGATATAATAATTTATCACTTGCATCGTATCGAAAACTTGAATGATATTTGTGATCAGATTTATTTAACGCGGTTATTATTTTTGTAATTCGCGGATCACTCTCTTGGTGAAGCGATAAATTAAGTAAAGATTCACGCATATTGTCCTCTAAACTCACTCCAAAATAATCAATATTTAAGTTAGGTCCACTTAATTCACAATAAATCTCGTTTACCTTTGTAAGAAGATCTTCATCACTATCTAAATCAATACTCAATCCTTTCAACCTAGCGTCGATAACCGAATCAGTCGAAAAACTATTAACAGTTATTTCAGGTACCGTATCATTACTCAATTTATCGATACTACTCTTCGTGCTACCAGTAAGTGTATACTCTAGAAACATTGAGCTGAAAAGTAATACCCAACTACTCACTTTTTGATTATACATAGCAACCTTATATGCTTTTTTCAACAAATTTTCGAATTTCACGCTTATATTAACTACCTGACCATAAATTAATGTTTTCACTTTGTCAAGACATAAATAAAGCGCCAATAAATACTTTTCATGAAACGTAAATTTTACCTGACTGTTTGTAAGGGTTTTACTAATGAATAATATGACACTTTCAACCCCAGACTCATTATCTATCTGAGTCAATACTCCATATATAGCTGTCTCAGCATCATTTAGCTTAACATGTAAATTAAATGGCTTATGGCAATCAGGTTTCTGTAATTTCAATAGACTCAGGAACGCACCTTTTAATTTTTCATACGCCTCATCGTGATTCTGATGTCCATAGTGCCGAGTCACTAACCCCTTTTGTAAGATCATTAAACATATGAGTCAATTCCGTATACTCAGGCACAAACAATGAATAATAAACAGTGCTGCCTAAAAGCGACTTAATATCCCTTACTCTCACCTTACACGGACGTTTCATGCTTTTTAATACTCTTTTCTCAAAACCTTCAAAGAATGAAAAACCTTTTTTTACACATTCTACTTCATTTGCCCCTATTGTGAATCCTAAATGCTTGATCTTGTGTCTAAATAGATTGGTTTTTTTTTAGAGACAAAGTCATACCTGACTCATCTACACAAGACAAAATTTTGACCACATAATCTAGGTTCTCCTCAAACGAATTTGTTCTTACTACTACATCGTCGACGGACACATTTACATTTGGACCAGTCACATCAGCTAATATCGAATTCACTACATTTATAAAAACACTTGAACTTATAGCTGTACCAAAGGGTAATCTTTTGTATTGATATGTCTGACCCATAAAGTTGAAAGCAAGAAATTTCCCAATCTCTTCGTTTATTGGAATCTGTAAGAAACCCTGGCTAAAGTCAAAAGTCGAAATATATTTATCAGGCAAAGCATTTATCACAGTGTCAAAAACGTTAGGTGGGTCGTTACTTTGTCGATGCACAATTTTATTGAACGATTTCGCCGCTATGCAAATACGTAATTCGCCATTAGATTTTATAGATATCACTAAAGGACTTAAATATGGGGATGACGAGTGCGATATAATCCCATCATTCACCATCGTCTTAATCATATTGCGAACTCTATCCTGATATACCTGTGGTACTGGGTATGACAATGTCTCCCATTGATCACAGTTGTAGACCTCAATTTTTGGTACTAACCCATTAAACATTCCTAACTCATCACGGAAAACATTAAGAAACGGCTTCATCCTAAAAAATGCCTCAACCCCTTGTTTGAACGTTATATGACCATCGCTTATTGATACCAATAATTTTTTCCATACCTCATTTGCTATTTTCTTCTCCTCACAATCTGAAATTTTATCAATACCTAATTCAGGAGGGGGTAACTCACTCAAATCGATATCACACAATTTTGCAAAAATATCACAGTGTTGGGTCGGGGTCATATCATATACTTGAGGTTCTGCCAATTCTATTGAATCATATAACCTACTTGTGTGAAGCTTATTAGTGTGAGGATCAGTTAAATAGAACATATATTGATCCCAAAGGACACCGCCTCGCATACGCTTTATTATATCCGAACCAATAATCATTTTATTCTTTAAGCTATCAAGAATGTAAAAATGCAATTTAATTTCATCAATCCCATTTAGCGAAATATATATGTCTACCGCAGCAGTAATCTTACCACCCCTCTGTCCATTAGCCATTACCACAGATGGAAAACGATTGAGAGTATTGATTACAATAACCCCATCGTTACTATACTTTTCTATCAATTTATTCAGAAAATCTCTGTTAATTACAGATATGGCGGCGCCTGAATCAATAATGCTACAACGTTATCATTTTTTATTTTTAGGCGAGCGAAACAATCCGTCGGATCATACTCCTCGTCGACGAAGTATGATTCACTTGCCCCTTGGATTCGCATTATAGTAGGTGTCAAACGCCTATTTAAATTATCACACTCATTCACAAGAACAGGAGTATCATATTTTCGAATTTTATTACGTAAATACCTTTCAAATTTTTGTATCGCGATATCTCTTAATCTAATAGAACCATCACATCGCCACTCAATCATATCGTCTCGTAAATACGGCACACTAATCGGTACTGAGTTACAGCTCGAATAATAATATGAATTGATAGTAACAAAATCGCATAAATGTATTAATTTTACATAATCAAGTTCTTTAGATACCGCTAAAAATGACTTTAAGATATTACGGTATTGCTCCCTTTGCGCATCACTCATCTTTTTCGTGAATAAATTAATTGGTGGAGGCAATGTAACAAATATAATTCGTGCCCCTTGCGAGTGAATTAAAGAAATCAAATCTCGTAATGCATCTGTATAAGATACCACACATATATTTTCGTTTTGTTCAGAATACCAACTGATAAGATCACTCTATTAGGCATGCTATCTTCATTCGCTTGAATCAATTTCAAAAGCTCACTCGTTAACATTTTATTTCGCACAAACTTATTGTTGTTAAATATCTGCTGATCTCCATTTACCAACGCGCAATATTTACGAGACAAATCATATGATACACCTTCTCCTAATAATACGAACTCGTTAAAATAGACACCTATCTCTTCATCAGAAATCTTTCCTAATCGGTAATAACTATCATCGCTACCACTAGGCAATAATATTCTATGTTTCGATTTATTAGTCGATAAAGTGCGAAGCTTATTACACGTATTTATATCATCTCGTTCTTCAATATCCGCCAATAATAAACCATTTAAGAAATCAAAAATTCTTTAATCGTAACAGGTCGAAACATTTTTAGACAAAAACGAAATCGATCGGACACAATATCACATAACTTATCTATCACTTCTTTTTCATCAATACGATATGGTAAATTATGTAAAACGTTACATGCCTTCTCTCGAAACTCACCAAATAATTTAGCTTAAAATAGGCAAAGCGGGTATTCCCTATTAACTGATCAAATCTATCGTTACATTATTCGACTTAAATTTTATAATACGATTCTTCTTGTTATTTTGATTAATCTCATTTATTGAATTGTGATTTTCAATTTCATTATTCAATTCAACATCTTTATTATCATCTACTTTAAAATATCGAATGTATTGAATAATGGAATTTCTGAATTTGCTGTAATTTTAGGTTTAACAATACATTAAGTACCTTCTTTCGAGAATAATTTGGTGATTTCTTAGCATCAGGGTTTTCACTACAAATAACATGAGTTTCGCGTCTTGGCATGAAATTACAATGCCCGAACTTTTAGGTTTTTCTCTACATAACGATCTATCAGCGACAACTTGAGCATATGTCCTACCTAAAGCGCGAACACGATTACTCAAAGCATAACTAATTATATGCTCAACCAAATTAACGTGGTTATTTTTAGCATTACCATCTACGTTCGAAATTACATCAATATTCGCGATCTCCACCTGTTTCTTCAAATTACTACCCTCTGTCATTCCAGCAAGCTCAACGTAACTACCTATAGCACGTAAAGCGGAATCTTCCTCTACTCTTTCCTCGTTACTCATTACCTCCTCCTCAATTTCCCTTTCCCCTTGCTCATCTACCTCTACAACTTCTACCGCTCCATTACGCCCTTTACCCTTTTCTATAGGTGCACGATTATTACTTATACCTTCTGTAAATTGTGGTGAATTTTGCGAAATTTCTCTCTCATTGTTATTTACCTGTTTTTGTAAAATTTGACGTGGCACTGCTTGTTGATGGAAAATAGGGTATTCAGCATAATTAAATGCAGGAGGTACTGAACGATATTGAGGCATCGGATACATCGGATATGGATACTGATATGAATATTGAGGAATAGGCACATAATTCGAATAAGAAGGACAAGGTTGGAAATAATTTATATCATAATTTGGAGTATTCGAAATCTTTTTTTCATTACGATATTTTCGCGAAATTCGACGTTATTAACATTTTCAGGTACATGAATGGGTCTCTACTTCTTCCTCAGATACAGTGCTGTTATTGACCTGAGCCCGTGAACGTTCGATTGGCTTCCTATACATAGCACTATTTTCACCAAATGCTTTTTCTGACTCTGCTAATAATCTCAATTCATCCAACATGGTATCAAGATCTAATACTGCCCTAGGCGAGATTTTTGATTTCCACGTATAGTGAATTTTCGAATAAATTGCGTTCGCGATTGCTAATTTTGAAGGAGTAGCGACTTCGATACTTAAAAGTGACTCAACCCACCCCTCGACTTCCTCTACAAAAATTTCAGCCTGTACATTAACTAATTTCAACGCTCTGAATTTTTCTAAAAGACCCAACTGTTTTGTAGTACTCCAAAATATTTTTTTGAAAAGATCGCGCAATTCATCATAAGTGAACACAGTTTTTGATTTTTTGCCCCAGGCTAGGTCATTTATCTGCACTGCACTAAGGAAGAGATCAGCACGAGCAGTGGTAGGTACCAGCCTGGCATTTGCATATGCTTCGAATTCCTTAAGGAAATTCAGAGGCATATGTTCGTTGTCTTTAGTAAACCTAGGAACATTTTTACAAAGTAAAGAATTATCGGTAATATTAGTCATACTTTTCGGATTATTTCGAATAGCTGGCATAGGTACATGCGGTGTAGGATAATTTGCGTTTTGCATACCTTGTACCCCAGGTGGCAGTCTAGGTGGTGGTGTCTGAAAAATGTGAGAACCACTCATTGCTTGACCCAATGGGATACCTGGTGGTGGCTGCACAAAGTTCCCGCTCAATGGTGGTTGATGAAAGAAACCTTGTTGATGAACAATATTGGTCAGTTCAGCATTCGAACGACGTAACTGACCAACCTCATTCATCAAGTCACGAACTGAACCTATTAGTTCGGCCATCTGTCGATCACTCTGCCCATCGTTATTCGTAGCATTATTCAACATTGGGGCAGAAACAGCACGTTGACTTAAATGTAGGGTTGAATCTGTAGGTAAATTACCCTCAAAAATACTATCCCTAGATAAATCTTGACCCCGTGCTCCTTCATCATCAGGTGATAGATCATTCATGGATGTTTCAGCACCTGTTTCACGTACACTTCGCTCTATCCCAGCATTTTCAAGCGTATTATTTACTTTTGAAGCAAAAGCCATTACTTCATATTATTTTAAATATATTTTTCAAAAAGCAAAAAAAAAAAATTAACAGCGAAATGATCAAATTACATTAGTATCAAAACAACTGCCGACTATTTCTCCGAGACACATGAAAATGATATCAAAACCCAAATCTACTTAGCGACAGTTGATCCAAAGTATCGTGGGTAAGAGCCGTTTTAAAATTAAAAAAAAATTCTCGTTCCCCACCAGGGATGCCAAATTAATGCTGTGCGTAAAATCGCAGCATAAAAAAAAAGAGAATCAGAGAAGAATTTATAGCGAAATTCTATCAAAAACAGTTGATAGAGTGTTAATCAAAAAAAATTTCCTTCTATATATATTTTTTTTTGCATATATGAAGTCGTGGTCAGCCATGCACATCGATCATCATATAAGTGCTAAACATAAGATAATGAAGGCAACACAAAAAAAAATAAAGACACAGAGAATACAAAAGACATATAAATATCTGACTGTTTCAATTACAATACCGCATGGACACCGCATTCAAAAATTACGCCAACATCGACCTCACTTTTTGGAATACTGGACATCTCCATCGGTGTTGAAATTTTCCCGTTCAGCTCAGGTATTGATGATAGCAATTGAAGTTTACTCCATACCGAATCAATTGAATGATTGCTTCTTTTCCATAAATTTTTTCTTTTTTTTTAGACCACCAAATAATCAACACAAAGTTTGGAACACAATATAATATTTGCTATCATATTAAATGCATGCGCACATCTTCAAAAATAAATAAAAAAATGCAAAAAATAAAAAATTGCCGTTCACATAGTTTTCAATGCATCATTAAAAGGAAAACAAAAAAAATAACATCATGGTACATCATGAAATAGCGTACAAAAAGAAATACAAAAAAAATGAACTTTGCTTTTATTTAGCAAAAAAAAAAATGATATTATGTGAAGGTAAGAAAAAAGACAAAAATGATATTATGAGTGTATCAAAAAGATGGAAAAATACGAATGAGAAAAAAAAGGAATTCAACATATGAAAAACCTTCCAAACATAGCTGGCCACGACTTCGAATAAATCAATTAGGTGGGGGCATCTTTATCGTAAACGTCATTTATATTAGAAGTATCAGTTGAAAGATATATCTACGTGAAATTATCGTAAGTTACGCACCACAAAAACTTCCTCAAAAAGTCGTTTTTTACTCTAACTCCCATCTAAATGTACTTAGGAAGCTTATATTTGCGTATGCTAGAATCCGTGATTCACTTTTTCTTATGAAATCAAAAACAAAAATTTGAGCTATCTGCCCCTCCTTCAGCCCCCCTCAAAATTTTAGTGATCCACCATTTTGAGATGTATCGATAAAACAAAAAGTACACGGGTCGTATAGTCTCTCACCAACTTTTGAGCGAATTTCGTGAGTACCCCTCGGCCCTACGCGTGGGGAAAAATATAATTATATACATAACGTTGGATATTTACCAGATGATTATAAATGATCTGAAATGCAAAGATTGGAAGACCCCACCCTCCCCCGAACCCCTTTCCTAAATCAGGTAGGCTACAATTTATGTCATTTTCAAGTTAAAAACTTAGCTAATAACAAGAATAAGTTATTTAAAAAATTCATATCTTCCCCCACCCACAATTGTTGAAAGCAGCTGAAATTTTGTGTATGAAATACCACTAGGCATGTATTTTTAAATTATACTTGTTTAGCTGAAATCGATGCGTCACACTTCGTTTCCAACTTTCATCTCTTTTGATTATATTAATAGTACAAAGAAAAAGGCGTCGAAGTCGATATTTTCAAATAAACATTTATTTAGGGCATAAGTTGGCATCCTTAATTATCAGTGCGATGTATCATAATACGCCTTGATTGTTGCACAAAAAGATTCATATAGTTTCCAAGTCGAATAACGCAGATGAATTATTAATTTTTGCGCAACACTTTTCAATAGAACTAGGGCTATTTTCAGGACTCCGACAGATAAAAATTAACTATCTAACCATCATATGCCTCTTATGGCAATTTTCCTTTCGTAACCAACACGATTCAAAAAAAAATATTCAGATTAATTAATCAGATAGTTATTCTACGAGTATATTGGAATAGATAAGCACATTATTTATTTAAATTACATTAAAATTAAAATCCACTTGTGACAAAATAGCTAAGCTCGACAAGATTACAGTAACAGTTTTCCAGCTACGTGATCATAATGAAACATCTTTAATGCGTTTCGATTCGAACAGAATATCTTTCAATATAACTCAAGCTTTTACATTCATATCCGATAAATATTTCGAAAAAATTGAAATGAACCGAATCAATACAAGAAATATTAATATTATTACTTAAATAATTAGAAAAAACAAATTTCATCTACAAGACATACTAAAACGAGTTCGGAAAATATTTACAACGCTCGCCACTGATTAACTCCCAATTACATGTTAAGTATACACATGACTGAGAGCGAACCGCATCAGAACAAAACGATTAACATTGACATGAGCACTAAAAATTTGAATACGCATCACTAATTTCTTCTACAAATAACTAGTAAACTTTAGAATATTCGCATGGAATAATTTAAGCCGAAAATTAGACATTTCCTATCCTAAAAGCAGTTATAAAGGGAGTGAGTTTTCTCTCGCAGTCATCATAATAGGATGCATACAGGCCAACATTACCCTCGAAATTTAAATGTGATCTCAGGTGCAAGATAAGAAAAAAGTGACCAGCATCAGTGAATTTCTGCTTATGAACATTAAACAATCAATTGATGAAAATACACGAAAATTATTTGGCTGTAATATTCATTTTGGATGAATTTCATTAATATTTATGCAGCTAATTTTCAAAATACTTAGATTTTCATTTCTGCTTCGATTACTCGTTGTACTTCATAAAATGGTATTTTAACTGGTATTTCTTTATTCCAGTTTGTAAACATTGAATTGATTTCCAACGTTAGGTATCCCATGGCAAAATGGAACATGAAAACCAAAGCCTCGTCATCAGAAGATAAACGAAAGTAGCTGCCGTTATTTATCACCATACCCAGCGATATAATATCGTCGCGGTGCAAAGTGAAATTACGACGAGGAATTATGACATCACGCACTGAGTAAACTAAACCATTAAACAGGTGGGCAATTCTTCTATAACGAAGTACCTGCGGAAGTATTTTTGGTCCTGAGAATAAACTATGAAACCAATTCTTGTCGAATTTTTCTTTCTGTAAAATATCAATAATCAAGCCAGGATTATATATACTAATATCAGGATAATTCAATGTATGATATCCGTTATATCGATCTAATAGTTCGTTAATGAATTCGGAAGTAAAGGTACGCGATAACAGTGGACCAACTTCTATTGCCGAGAAACCGTAAAAGGGATAGGTATTTCTACTCAACGCGTTATAATTCACGATATAATCTAAACCAAGAAGAGGTGTAGAGCACAAATCAAGACTGAATATTCCCGTCAATACACCTTTGGCGATATACTCATTATCAATGAATGTGGCGGTCATAAAATCGATGAGAAAATCCATAAACTTGTGAGCTTCCTTTGGTTCCAAGTGTTCGGTGTTCTTGAAGTACCCGTGTTGTATAGGCGCGTCGTAATTATCGATAAGCACGACAACACGTTGATTGTAATGTTCGAACAGTAGTGAGCTCAAGAATTGCAAACTTTTCATTACTTCCTCATACTCGTGAACGTCGCGTCGTTTAAACGCTTTGATTTTCTTCAGTTAATTTTTATACTTAGTAATTTCTGATTTGTCCACTGCGGATGAGTCAATTTTCTCACGTATCATGTCCAGAATAGAGTCGTGTTTTGTGAACATCTCAGCAACGGTATTGCAGAATTCGTTGAAAAAATCGTCGAAATTATTTACCACATGCGGATACCTCGACAGATCGATGATTATCACCGGGTATCGAGCGAGGTATTTGTCTATGATATCGTCGTGTCTTGAGATCATCGGTGCCTGCAATAATTTCTCCCACTTTCCGTTGCCCTTCATTACTACACCTTGTTTGAAAAACTTGTAACTCCATGTATCTTTTATAGGGATAACATGACCTTCATGGTCGAGCTCCATATCTAAGAAAATTCCTAACATATCCAAATTGATACTCTTACCCCATTTTTTCGGAAATGTCATCGAAACTAAATTTTTTTCTTCTAAAATCAATTTGATGAGTAATGATTTGTCGACAAATATATTGCTGCTTGATACGAATTCTTTAAAGTTAGATCTATAAGTAACGATGTTCGCTTTAGTGAAATTTTTTTCTTTTACGCAAACCTTGATGAGATTTCTATTGAAACATTTGACTCCGTCGATAGATGTAGCGAAGGTTAACACCCTGTTGGCAAGGAATCCGCACATAATTCCGTATATCGCTTAAAAATCCTCATATAAAACCGCATATCCCAGTAAATAACGCCTCAAAATCCGCAGCAGTAAAAAAATAAACGCGGATTTTGATACGTTAATGCTTTCAAAATCGCGGCAAATACCGCACTCTTTCTATCCGCACTTTTTTCCGCACAAAATAACGCTGCGGGAACGCGGTTAAAACCGCGCAAAAAACTGCTATACGACTACGCAGCAGTTTTTTGCGCGGTTTTAACCGCGTTCCCGCAGCGTTATTTTGTGCGGAAAAAAGTGCGGATAGAAAGAGTGCGGTATTTGCCGCGATTTTGAAAGCATGTACCTGAATACGCTAGCCTATTGGCAAGGATCCGCACATAATTCCGCATATCGTTTAAAATTCCTCGTATAAAACCGTATGTCGCGGTAAATAACGCTTCAAAATCCGCAGCAGTGCAAAAATAAACGCGGATTTTGATACTTGTGAAGTTTTAGGGAGAATTGTACAACTTAATTTATAAATAAAAGTGACGGGAAATATGTATATAAAAGTTAAATTAATTAATTTTATTAAATGATAAAATCTGTTTTAAATTTTAATATAATTTTAATTAAATGATTTTTAATTTAATTATAATTAATTATAATCACTGCCAAAAAATATGAAGCCTCACTTAACAAAATTTTATTGATAAATGTTTCCCATTTCCCTCTAAAATTTTGTTTGAGGGTTCAAAAAGAATTCTAAAATTACGACTCTCAAACAGTAAAAAAATAAAAAAAAGCTATCAATATTAAAATTCAGAATGTCTTTTTGTATGAATTTTTTATGCAAAAACTAAACTTTTACCATTTTCATCCATTTTAGGAAATACTTGCTTTTTGATTTTAATAATTTATTATTGTAGTGAAGTGAAACATATGAAATGATTTGATAATTTTTATTATTTATAAGATGAAATAAAAGGAAATTTGAATGCTATACCTACTTATACCATGCGTCCAAGTGATTCGTCGGGTACAATCAGCAAAAAATCTCTTTTCCAATTATTTGGAATTACTTTTTTTAAATGCAAAGAAATTGTAATGCAGTTAAAATGAATTTATCAGCCTTGAAATTCATTAAAGTAATTTTTAAAATAATTTCTACTTTAGAAATTTGTAGTTTAACTCTTATTATGTTATCAACAAACTAAGATTACTGAGATTTTTGCGCTGATTGTACCCGAATCACTTGGACGCACAGTATAAGAACACTCAATACGAAAATAAATTTAAATATTTAATTCCAAAAAAGTAGCATGTCATTCATTCATGTTTAAAAAAAAGTTTAGTATTTTTAATAAAAAAAAATTATAGAAAATGATGAAACGGATACATTCAATGAACTTTTCATGGTCTTTGCATAATAAATTAGGAGTTTAAAAATTGTTTTAAATCATTTCAAGAAAAAATAACATTTACAATTTTTTTGTATAAAAAAAGTTTAAAGATTATGCTACATCAATATATTATAATTTTGTATACATAAATATTCATGTACGTAATAAGGTTTTTCAAATTTATTGAGTGCATTAGGTTTTCATCATTTTCTACGATTTTTTATTAAAAAATTTCAAAATTGTTGAAAACTGTGAATATAATGTAAACCACAGTCTGGTGTCTATGCAACATTTGATTACAATAATTGTTCAAAAAAAAATTATTATTATTATTATTATTATTGTGAAAAATTTAAATAATATGAGCCGCAATACAATATTCTTATGAAATATTACAGAAAATATTTATTGAAAAAAAAAAAAAAAAAAAAAATTTGAATGGCAACGGGGCTCGATTGGCTGCCTCACGCATAAATAGGCTTTATTTCCCTAATTTGCTATCTTCCAGGATGGCGCACTCCACTAATTCACGGATCAAGTACACATCTGCATCAGGAGAGGTTCAGAAGCGGATTTTGAAGCGGAATTAGAAGCGTACTCAGTGTAACATAGGTAACAATGATGCGCGGAAGTTCGTTGGAGGTGATGAGCGTTTTATTGCGCGACTTTTGATGAATTTTTGTCAATAAGGAACACGTATGTGCGACTTTATATGCGGTTTTTAAACGTATATGCGACTTTTTATGCGGCTTGAAAGCCGTGCATCAACGCGGTACGGTTTTTCAAGCGATCTCGCATGCGGTAAATAAATACGCACATATTAACGCGTTGGCGATTTTAAAGTCGCACCTAGTCCCATTTTGCCGCGCTGCGGTTTTTAACGCGGATTCCTTGCCAATAGGGCAGCCATATGAAAATTATTCCATATAAATTCATCACTATAAATGTTCTCAACAAAATGGAAAGCAAATCGTTCAACCAATTAAAGTGTAATTTCATTCGTTCAAGTTGAATTTTAAGTTCAATAGTTACCATAAGTCACAAAGCAACATACTTACTCAAAATCGAAATTTCCACGTAATACCCATCAACTAGCACGTTTCATTTTTCCGATGAATGAGGATAACATAATATAATCAGTTGAAAAGAAAAAAATGATGAGAAGATTGTTGAACTTTTTGTGGATAAGATCTAGATGAGTACCTCTTATTTCTTTCAAAAATGAAATTTATATTTATAATTAATCTGTATCTACTTTATCGTATTAATTTAATCTAAAAACGATTAAATGATAATTAAACTTGACGTTCAACATTTAAAAAAGTAATAATGAGAATCAATCGCGTGTAAATATGTGTACTTAAATTTGATAGTTGGTACTCATTATTAAATATTTGGACACGTGAAAACAAAATTGAAACGCTCGATGGCGGAGACAACCGCTTTATTAGAAAACGTTACATCGAATCGTTAAAAGTTACAATGACAATTCTCGATAAAAATACATAACACAAACCGGGTGGTGGAGAACGCTGATCCAGCAATTAACCACGTGAAGGGTTGAAAATGGTTTTGATTGCGTAGTTCAACACTCCCACTCAATCAAAAGTTCATTTTCAACGTTAAACACATTAAAAATTAAAATATATAAATGTATATCAAATAAAAGCATCTATAAAGTATACATTATAACATACGAGTGTGCATACACAAAAATACAAAAACAATAATATTTATTTTAAATTAATAATTTGTTTAAAATTTTTAAATGAAACTGCCAGGAGTATTTTCGTAAATATATCTGCTAACTGATTTTCAGTAGGTATATATTTTAACTGTATTTCATTATTATTTATTTTAGAACGTACATAATGATACTTTACATCAATATGTTTAGATTGTCTATGTAAACGTGGATTTTCCGCAATTTTAATAGTGCTTTGATTGTCTTCGTACACGGTTATTGGCTTATTTATTTGCAAACCAAATTCTTGGAGAAAGGCTTTAATCCACATGCATTCACGAGCAGCATCGCATAAGGCGATATATTCGGCCTCGGTTGAAGACAAAGAAACACATTCTTGCCTCTTACTACACCATGTTACTACATAGGAACCAAAAAGTCGAAAAATAAAACCACTACGGGATTTACGATCTGTGGTATCATTTGCAAAATCTGCATCCGCGAAACCTTCAATAAAGTGAGGAGGATCATTTGAAGACTTTTCGTAGACTAAACATTCGTCAACTGTCCCTTTTATATAGCGCATTAGCCTTACCAAATTATTCCATAATAATTCTTCAGTAGGATTATTTTGGAAGCGGCTAAGTAAACCAATAGCAGTACATATGTCAGGTCGAGTGGCTAGCATAGCGTACATTAATGTACCTAGCACACTTCTACATGGTTTATTAGTATTGGGCTTATCAGAAAGTTTTACGTAATCGAGTTTGGTTTCTAAAGGAGTTTTATGTGGTTTGCAATCAATCATATTGAATTTTTGGAGCAAATTAGTTAGATATGTTTTTTTGTGAAAGTCGAATAGAATTAGGGGTTCGTTGGATATGAATACCTAAGAAAAAGGTCAGGTTTCCATTATCAATGGTTTCAAACTCACTCAGCAATTGTTGCTTTGTGTTGTTTAAAGAGGTTAAGTTCTTACAACAAATGATAATGTCGTCAACGTAAACAAGAATAAAAATACTAGAAATGTCGATACCATTTTTAACATAGAGGCAATGATCGGATTCGAAATTACGAAATCCAAGACGCTTCATGAAAGAGTCAAAACGCTGATTCCAACATCTAGCTGATTGCTTTAAGCCGTAAAGGGTCTTATTTAATTTACAAACCATATGTTCATTATCATGATTTACCAAACCTTCGGGAATTTTCATATAGATTTCCTCATTTAAGATACCATTTAAAAATGCTGTCTTAACATCTAAGTGATGTGTGATTAAATCGAATTGAAGAGCAATAGCCATTAATATACGAAATGACGAAAGGCGGGTGACTGGAGCGAATGTTTCATCGTAATCGATTTGATATTTTTGGGAATAACCTGTTGCTACGAGTCATGCTTTATAACGAATTGGTTTCCCAAATTCGTCAGTTTTTATGCGAAACAACCATTTACAACCAATTATATTTTGATCAGTTGGTTTATCGACAAGAGTCCAAGTTTCATTCTTGCTCAATGAATGTAATTCATCCCGTATTGCAAGCTCCCACTGAACTTTGTCGTCCCTTTTTAAAATTTCGGAATAATTAGAAGGAACATCATAAATAATATTTTCAGCATCATAAAGTGCATTTATCGAAGGATCATTTTCGTAAGACTTAATACCTTTAATACGATCACTGCTACGAAGAAAAGGGGTTAAAACTGGTGTATCATATTGTTCGATACGTGGTGAAAGGGTATTGTTCGGTTCATTCGAGCTAACAGGGTTTCCTAAATTAGGCGTAGGTTTGAAATGGGCTATAATTACGCGTTTGCTTTCGGGATTATAAAGCCTATAACCGTTGTACGAATAACCAACCAAAATGCATTTAATTGATTTTGCATCAAATTTATTTTTAACAGTTTTATTATGTACGTAAGCGATGCAACCAATTATACGTAAATTACTAATATTTGGTTTACATCCTTTCAATATTTCGTATGGAGTTTTATTTTTGGGTAAAGAGTGAGTAGGACATCGGTTAATTAAATAGGCAGCAGCTAAAATAGCTTCTCCCCAAAAACTTTTAGGAAAATTTGCATCTAAAACTATAGCACGAGCTTTATCTAATAATGTCCGGTTCATACGCTCAGCTTTACCATTTAATTCCGGAGTATGTGGTATTGTGAAATGCATAAAAATACCATATTCTTTACAAAAATCAATGAAATCATTTGATCGATATTCACCTCCGTTATCGCAATATAGAACAGCACATTTATTTTTAGTTAAATTTTCCATATGTTTTAGGTATTCTTTAAACTTAGACAATGCTTCTGATTTCTGTTTAATTAAATACACTACGGTAATATTAGTAAACTCGTCAATAAAAGTAATAAAATACGATTCGCTTGCGATAGTATGTGGAAGAATTGGACCACATATATCAGAGTGCACTACTTGGAGCACTTGCGAGGCATGTTGGCTTGGTTGCTTGCATCCTAAAAAAGGTAAACGAGATTGTTTACTAATAGTGCAGCATTCGCAAAAGTTATTAAACTTTTCACCATTAAGGGGTTGAAGGCCTAAACCTTCAACACATCCACCATTAAGTAATTGTTGGAACGCCGTATTGCCAATATGGCCAAGACGTTTATGCCATAAGACATATGCAACATCATCGGTGGATTTGGTGATATTATAGCTAGCACATAAAGGATGATAAAATGCAAAGCTGATTTTATAAAGCTTGCCATCAAGACAACCAGTGGCCAATAAAATATTATGCGAGTATAAGTAAACATCATCTTTTTCAAAAATAATTTTAATGCCAATTTTCGTTAATTGTTTTAAAGAGAGCAGGTTATGACGTAAGTCAGGAGCATATAATACGTTATTTAACGTTAAAGGTTTATCATAATTTGTAGTCAATTTAAGAGTACCTGATTTTGTTGCGCTTAAATTGTTTTTAGTTTTAGGAGTCGCTAACATAATTGGTAAGTTTAAATTTTCAGATTCAAAGAAAAATTTATCATTATTTATAAGGGTGTTAGTTGCACCCGAATCTACATAAAACGATACCTGATTATTATCAAAATTCGTTACTGTTGGAGAATCATCCACTTCCATCATAAACACAAATGCATTCACATCATCCGAGTCAGTAGTTACCAGATTGGCCTCTTTGTCTTGTGAGTGTTTCTTTTTGTTTTGATTTTGCTTCAGCTGACACGCCTTTTTCTTGATGTAGCAACGATCTTCTGTATGACCATCTTTCGTACAATAATTGCATTTGAATTTGGAAAAACGACGTTTTGTTGTACGTTGGCGGTGTTTAAATTGATTCCCGTTTTTACCAACAAATGTTTTATTCGTTGGTTGCGACGTTGATGAAATTACCGACATGGTGCAAAGGCCTCCCTTTTGATTACCTTGGTTTTCGCTTTCATTCACTTGACCATTTAGCTTGACCTCATAATCCAACAATTGTCCTTTTACAGTTTCCAAACACAGTTCGTTTGAAACTGCCGTTATGGCTGTACACACGTTATCATATGATGAAGGGAGTGAAGCTAACAGTCCACATACTACCAATTTTGAATCCAATATTAGTCCTGATGTCGCCAAATTTCGGACGATTTCTTCGTATACTCCAATATGTGAAGCGAGATTTCCACTTTTGGACATTTTTAGCGCGAACATTTCTTTACACAATCGTAACTGGTTAGTAGCACTACTTCGCGCATACGTTTTATTCAGTGTGTCCCAAATTTCTTTTGCATACTGTTTATCTTTTGCGAAGTTTAATTGCGAATCCGCCAAATTATTAATTATTATTAATTAGCATTTATTATCTTTACGCGACCATTTCGATGTTTTCTGCTCAGGAATAGCATTTTGCACATGATTAAGCACATTCTTTTGCGCTAAAATAGTAGAAACGCGAAAACGCCAATTATCGAAATTACGACCATCGAATCGGTCCACTACCGTGTCACTTGTTTTAGCCATTATTCACTTGGATTATTTTAGTTCACAAAATTACGCAATGAGGAATTAAGCGCGGTAAAATCGTGGGACTGGGCCCATAACCCATTGAATATTTGGACACGTGAAAACAAAATTGAAACGCTCGATGGCGGAGACAACCGCTTTATTAGAAAACGTTACATCGAATCGTTAAAAGTTACAACGACAATTCTCGATAAAAATACATAACACAAACCGGGTGGTGGAGAACGCTGATCCAGCAATTAACCACGTGAAGGGTTGAAAATGGTTTTGATTGCGTAGTTCAACACTCATATACTTTAATGAATGAGTTTTCATTTCCAAAAAGGATTAATTTATCTGTTAATCTATCTCAAAATACAATCTATGGGCTTTTTTAAAAACTAATTATCTATCATGCATGATTTGAGCTTTATAGTCATGTTTAGTAAGGAGAACGATGATTGGTCCTCCACCCAGCCCTATTTAACATGACCTATGAAGGTGAATTTGAGGTGTAAGAGATATTGAAAATACAAGGGAACTGTTTTTGACTTCATATACCATCTGAATTCATATAGGAAGCTGAAATGTGAATATGTTGGAGTCCTAACTTTACTTCATCCAATGACGAAAGTATCTAAAATGTTGGGGTTTGAGGGCCCCTCAAGTTCCTATCGAAGGTTCTGAGCAATGTTTAATTACATCCTTTTTTGACTATGAAGCAAGAAAAAGAATAGGTGGACACTCCGTGTACATTACAAATAATCTTTTTGGATGGAGAGCATAAGAGAGGCCAAGGCAGCCTGTCTTCATGGTTTTTGAATAGTTGGCAAATTCCTCATTTTAGTATGAGCTTGGCAAATCTGGCGAACTCAAGGCGTACAGATGAGGAAAAACTACTTCCGTTTCAGTGATTTTCCAAATATGACAAACATTGCAGAAATATGAGTACCATTATATAATTTTTAAATGTATTAAAATAAAAAATTGATTTTAATGAAAAATATATTCATAAATAAAATTAATGACATTAAAATATTTATACCTACATTTAAATTTAAAGTAATTATTAAATAGGTAGTTTTTAATATTAAAATTATGCATGAATAAAAAAATTTTAATTAAATATCAAGTTAAACTTGAAAAAAAAAAATCAAAACAGCCAAAAATTAATGAAATATCGTGAAATATTGGAATTTACCAATTTAACCAATTGTAGAAGAAATATACCTTGAAGTTTTTTGTTTTTTGTTCTGAACCCTCGAGGTTCACCCGCGCCGGGTTCCTTTGGAATGGTTGGGGCCGATTGTCTTGGATGTATAATTTTATTCCATATTCAATGTCGCAGTTGAAATTTTCATTCGAAAAACACAAACACGTTTTGAATACACTTTTTTGATTTGTTTCGAAAGTAAAAATAGAAAAAATTTCGCTTATAGGCTTGTAAATTCGTCTTAATAGTCGAAAAAAGTCAAAAATTTTTCAGCACAGAGATTTTATTATTCTTTTTCCAGTAATTTCCATATTATTCAAGCACTAAAAGTTTTTTTTTTGAAAAAGTACAGATCGACCAAAACATTGTCCTACTTTCCTTTCCACGTAAACGACACTTTAAGAAATTTAATCATGTGATCCTTGTTTCCAAGTAGCCCACCATTAACGTGAAGAAAAATTTTCAAAAACAAAACATGACCTGAAATTTGACGAGTAATATGATCAATAACTACAGAGAAAAAAGAAGTGAGGAAGAAATAAAAAAATCCCAAAAAGTTATGAAATGTCCTAACATCAAATTGTAATAAAAAGAACCAACTTTGAAATTTAAGTACGAATTTCTATAAAATTAAATACTCGAGATATACGATAGCCCAACGATGGTTTGTATCCCAAATAGTTGTTCGACAATAATTAATGAGATGATAAAAGCCACAAACGGTTTTACTCATTAAAAAAAATCATTAGCTTAAACATTAAAAAGATTATAAGATACGGGAAGTGCCTGCTACACCTCTTAACCTCCATCAAAAAAAAAAAATGTCAAAAACAAATCACACACTATTACGTAATTAAACATAAACATAATTTTCCTTCTTATGATAGCAGACTTATTGCGATTAGAAAAAAGAAAATTAATTCAATATTTTAAATTGATTCATCCTTATTGTATTCTGGATTTGTGTCAATTTGAATACGAGTACAATATTTTTTTTCATCAACTCCGATTCCTACAAAACTAGTAGATACAGCAGGTTCATTTTTAAAAATATCATTAAAGCTTTTGGCCCGATTCAATGCCCTCCTCGATGAAAGGAACGACCACTTCGAAAACTTAGTATTAAGATAAAAATCACCAATATGGAATTCGATTATAACTCTGTGATCCTGTTTCTGGAGAACAATGTAAGGTCTGAATGTATGATTACCTACAAGTAAGACATTTCGAAGTTTACATTATAATCATAATTTGATTTCCAATACCCCAACAAAAAAGCGTGTGCCGGTCGTAGATCATCGAGTTCATCGATGCATTTGCCAATAGGTATAAATATTTTATAAAGCCTTTGAAGCTGAACTACATCATTCACATACAACCCTAAATCATTGAATTCCTTGAGTTGGAAAATCATGAAAAACTGATGAGTTATGGCATCAATTATGAAAATTATTCCGTTCTTCAAGTCTTCATTTGGAGTTTTAATTTTCGTCAAACCATCTATATTTTTAATGGTCGGCTCCATAGGTACATGTAAAGTGAAGTATCCAAAGGCGTAAAAACAGCGAAAAATTAAATCAGTAATTTTCGCATTATACTTATCCGGAAGTTCTATACCATTGATGATATTTTTCAGCATCGTAACATCCTTAATGCTGAATTTCAGGGTGTGTAAACTCGTTTCTACAACGCTGTCGACGGCAAACACGTGTTTTTTCAGCACAGCAGTCACATGTTTACAACTCAACAAAGAAGTGATTTCAAACGACACGATATTCGATTGATAATTAAGAATTTCACCATCATTTGCGAAATTAACAATAGACCATGGATCGTAAATGGTCATTTCGGGGAAATCGACGAAACGATAACCGTCATAATAATTCATCGCTTTTTTCTTCACTTCATCTTCTACGAACACACATGACAGCAACTGTCCAACTTCGTTGGTTGTGAAACCGTAAGAAGGGCGCGTATTTCTGTTTAACAAGTTGTAATTTACGTATTCAAAAGATTTACCATGATGGCCGAGTATATCAAGGTCAAGTACACCCGTTACAATTCCCATACGAACATTTTCATTCTTTTCGATACTATTCGAAATAAATTTATAGAGGAAATCCATGATTCTTTCAGCTTCTTTATTCGATGGTGATGGAATATCTAGGAATGTTTTACGTACTGGAGCGTCGTAATCGTCGATTAAAATGTATACTTGTTTATTAAAATGTCTTTTCAACAAGGAACTGAGAAACTTCAAACTGGTAATTAAATCTTCGTCAGAGTCTATATTGCCTCTATTGTATTTCTTGAAGGTATGACGATAATTTTTCGCTACCCGTTTTTCGCTACTGCTCATCTTAGAATCGTCGAAATCGTCTTCCAAAGCATCGATGATATATTCATGTTTTTTAAACGCAGAGGTCACGCGTTCCTTGAAAATCTCGACAAAACCTTCAAAATTAAGAGATACTGGGTTAAAGCACGATAGATTCAGATGAATCACTGGGTATTGACTCAAATACGAATTTATGATGGTATCGTTTTTCCTTATCATCGGCGGATGCATCAATTTACTAAATGTTCCATTTTCGTGACGTATTTTCCCTTGTTTGAAGAAGTTATAACTCCACGTTACATTTGATGGCTTCGCTTTGCCATTGAAGTCCACCTCTATTTCTAAGAATGTTTTCAGCATATCTAGATTGATAGTTTTACCCCATTTTCTGGGATACGTTAGGGAAACAAACGTTGCATTTTGTGCTACGATGCTTACCAGTAAAGATTTATCCACGAAGATATCACTATTACGTACAAAATCTTTGAAATCCATTGCCCAAGTCTTGATCGATCGACCACTTTTAACATTACATGTATTTTTCAAGCAAATCGACGGCTGGTGTATTTGGATATTACTTATCCCTTCGATTGAGCTGATTGCCAAAATCGGCAACAACATAAAAATATGTACCGCCATTACTAGAAACTGTTCATTTTAATTACAAATCAGATGCTAGACGTTATGGGAATGAACGTAAAATAATGCGATAATACCTTTTTGTGCTAGTATGTATGATGGCGCATTACAGTACTTGATATACTTGTCCTTCGCAACTTAAAACAAATTTCACATCAAACTACGATACATAGTACTGTTCCATTTCAACTATTCTAGAGAATATTTCCTTTAATGATTATTTCACAAGAGATATTTAATTTTACGAAACTCACAACTACGAGTATAATTTATTGCACCAAAATGATATATCAGTGTTAGTTATAGTAAATTATTATCATCAGATAATTAATCAATCGAATTAGTAATAACATCTTGGATGAAAATTGAAAAAAAAAAGATAGAATCTCCTGTTTAATTTTCAATACCACGTACCATAAATTTTTCTTCAATCCTCACAAATAAGCAACACATTACACACAATATGATGGCAAAAAGGACTGCTGAAAAAAAAATGACAACATAATGTCAAAAACCACATTTCCAAGCATGTCTATTTCAACATTATGTTACCTACGAAAAAAATATCAATTTTTTACTTTAATGTCTTTCATCACATATGTTACGATATGAGGTTATGATTATCCTAATGGACATTTTTTTACAATCCCTATTACTTCATACCAACCCAATTGTGACCACGTAGAGGCTTCGGCCTCATCCCCTCACGCACTGATATACTTTCAACATCGGCCACCCAAACCTACTCAACTTATAAGAATGAATTTGAAAATAAGGACTCAGATGCGAATGTGCATTTTTTACAAACTGCCGACTTATTTACTATACACGGTCGAAGTGACTAGGGCGCGACTATCATCTCTTTATGGTCGAAGTGACCGATCTCGGTTTCGATGCATTTAGTATCTTGTTAGTAGATACTCTATTATATCGACGTACTCGTTTTAATACCTTCTAACCTCCAGAGAATAACTTTACAGGAGGCACAAAACACTAAATACGGTTTATAAATCCGCCATGACACTTAAAAAAAAGAGCTAGACTTGGGAGGTTGAAATTCGGATATATTACGTCAGTGACTAATTATAATTTCATATGAAACTGAAAATAAAAATTCTGAACCATTCGTCCCCTCTCAAAATCGAGAAAATTGGTTTTGCCGCACGTATGGCTAACGAGGTACTTGCAAATCAATCGGTTTTTTTCTATGAACGAATCATTCATAAACAGAAAATTGTCATTTTGCGGCTTAAGAGTTATTATAACTTGTACATCGATATATATGAAAACATTTTTTGTTAGGATTTTTTTTTTGTAAAGAAGTCTATTACTGGACTATTTTTACATTCGATAATTTAAAATATTTATTTATTTATTATTTTTTTTTTCAAATATTTGAGTGCCTCCTCACATAGCCTCATGTGCCAATTACGAACGGGACATTTCGAAGAAAATACGAATAGTCACCTATTTTAGCTTAATTTAATGTTAAATTTATATTTTAAAAAAAATTGCCATGCAATTATTAATCACATGAACACATATTTTCCAAATTATTACTACTTGAGACTCCTAAAATTATCCTCAAATTCTTATGATCCGCAATTTTACATCGATTTTGACCCAAATTTACGACGTCGTGCTCTAGTCATCCGCTAACTCAACATACAAAGTTTGACCTTGGTGAGGAGATATGGAAGATTCATGAAATTTAATAAAGTAGCTCTTCCTCCAATAACCGTTTTTTGCATCCACTCCCCTCCAAAATCACATGGGAAGCTAAACTTGGAACAGGTTAGTCATTTAGGCTCATTTTAACATGTGACACCACAATTAACACTTTTCAACCTCTCGTGCACTTCACCACATTTTCAGGTCAATAACCACTCCTCCTTCCCTCCATCATCATGTGAGCAGTTGTATTAGAAATAAATCACATTTCTTATTCTTAATAATCATATGATTACGCATCAGGACAAAACGCCTAACATTAACATAAAGATTAAAAATTTGAATACGCTTCACGGATTTCTTCTTGAAATAACTAGTACACTGTAGAACATTCGCATTATAGTCCGATATGACGGTACCGTTAATGGAGAAATTTATGACAAAAATTAAGCCTTCGCCTTTCCTGTATGCAACACTCTTTTAGTTTTGCCAATAAATATATAAGAGCAAAAAAAAACATTCGTACTGAAGGTAAAAAGTTTAATATATGGAAGTTGACAAGTCTGTGAATTTTCTTCCACAAATGGTAAATTAAACAATATTATTAATAATAGAATGAAGTATTGATAAAAATTTACAAAAGTTATCTCACTGTAATATTCATCTTCGATGAATTTCATTAATCTTTGAGCAGCTACTTTTCCTAATAGATGTTCGATTGTATTTCCATAATTATGAGTAGTATTTCCCCAAATGGAATTTTAATCGTAATTCCTCTAGTAAAGTTAGCGAACACTGAATTGAAATCCAACGTTAGGTACCCTATTGCAAAATAGAACATCGAAACCAAAGCCTCGTCTACAGAAGACAAAGGAATGTAGCTGCCGCTATTTATCATCATACCCAGCGATATAATATCGTCATGGTGCAAAGTGAAATTACGAGTAGGAATTATGACAGACCGCGATGAGCAAACTAAATTATCAAACAGGTTGGTAATATTTTTATAACGAAGTACCCGCGGAAGGGTCTCTGATTCTTGAGAGAATATAGTATGAAACCACTTTTCGTCGATTTCTCCTTTCTGTAAAATATCAACAATCAAGCCAGGATTATATATACTAATATCAGGATAATTCAATGTATGATATCCGTTATATCGATCTAATAGTTCGTTAATGAATTCGGAAGTAAAGGTACGCGATAACAGTTGACCAACTTCTATAGCTGAGAAACCGTAAAAGGGATAGGTATTTCTACTCAACGCGTTATAATTCACGATATAATCTAAACCAAGAAGAGTTGTAGAGCACAAATCAAGACTGAATATTCCCGTCAATACACCTTTGGCGATATTACCATTATCAACGAATGTGGCGGTCATAAAATCGATGAAAAAATTCATAAACTTGTGAGCTTCCTTTGGTTCCAAGTGTTCGGTGTTCTTGAAGTACCCGAGTTGTATAGGCGCGTCGTAATTATCGATAAGCACGACAACACGTTGATTGTAATGTTCGTACAATAGTGAGCTCAAGAATTGCAAACTTTTCATTATTTCCTCATACTCGTGAACGTCGCGTCGTTTAAACGCTTTGATTTTCTTCAGTTGATTTTTATACTTTGTCATTTCCGATTCATCCACTGCGGATGAATCAATTTTCTCACGTATAATGTCCAGAATGGAGTCGTGCTTTGCGAACACCTCAGCTACGGTATTGCGGAATTCGCTGAAAAAATCATCGAAAGAATTCCACATGGATGTATACCTCGGTAGATCGATGATTATCACCGGGTATCGAGCGAGGTATTTGTCTATGATATCGTCGTGTCTTGAGATCATCGGTGCCTGCAATAATTTCTCGCTACTACCATTGTTTTTTATTACCACACCTTGTTTGAAAAACTTGTAACTCCATGTATCTTTTATAGGGATAACATGACCTTCATGGTCGAGCTCCATATCTAAGAAAATTCCTAACATATCCAAATTGATACTCTTACCCCATTTTTTCGGAAATGTCATCGAAACTAAATTTTTTTCTTCTAAAATCAATTTGATGAGTAATGATTTGTCGACAAATATATTGCTGCTTGATACGAATTCTTTAAAGTTAGATCTATAAGTAACGATGTTCGCTTTAGTGAAATTTTTTTCTTTTACGCAAACCTTGATGAGATTTCTATTGAAACATTTGACTCCATCGATAGATGCGGCGAAGGCTAAGAGCCACATGAAAATTATTCCATATAAACGCATCATCAAAAATGTTTTCAGTAAATCGAAAGCAAACTGCTTAACCTATTTAAAATATAAATTTATTGCATTTGTTTAGGTTGTTCTAATTTCAATTTCATCAGCTATTATAAATAACAAAGTAACATACTCACTCAAAATCGAAATCTCCACAAAATACCTATCAATTAGCACGTTTCATTTTTCTCAATGAATGACGAAAACATAATATGTATAATAAGATGAAAAAAGGGAAGGATGAGAAGATTGTTGGACGTTTTGTGGATAAGATGTAGATGAGTACCTCTTATTTCTACCGAAAATAAAATTTAGATAATTATAACTAATCTTTATCTACTTTATCGTATTCATTTCAGACAAAAAACGATTACATGATAATTAGACTTGGCGTTTAACATTTGAAAAAGTAATAATGATAATCAACTGTAGGCATATACTTATATTTGATGGTTGGTACTCACATACTTTAATGAATGGGTTTTTATTTCCATAAAGGATAAATTCATCTATTAATCTATCTCCAAATATAACTTATGCCCATCGTTTAAAAACTAATTACCTATCATGTGGGATTTGAGGTTTCTAGCCACATTTGATGAAGGGAACGATGAGTTAGAATCCTCGCTTTATTCCATCCAATGATGCAACCATATTGTAAAATTTTGTAGGTTTGAGGGCCCCTCCTGTTTCCATCAAAAATTAGTTGTGATGTTATTTCGAGTAAAATCAAAAATCTGAAATAAATACTGTTATAGATATTTGTTAGCACAACCTCTGACCAAGTTTTCAGCAATGTTTATTTACACTTGCTTGGACTATGAATCAAGGAAAAGCATAGATGGTGTTACGGACTTCAGACTCCTTGAGTGGACTTTGAGAACCACTATAATAAAATTTTATCTATATTGGCAATACCAGCCAATTCTATAGCAGGTGTCAAAAAAAACCTCAACATTGTGGTTTGTGGTACCCTTTATGTGGTGTAATAGCACTGCCTCAGCAGGGGTTTAGGCAGCATGAACCTATACTATAGACATCAGAAAGCGGTTTTATTACCCCTTTTCTTATTTAAAGGTAATTTATGACCCTACCAGACGAGACAGTGACCACAACTCTTTTATAAGAGCAATAAATTTTTGTCAAAATTTTTTTTCGATGTGGCTCACCTTTTGCCCTAGGAACCGTTCGAAAAGCTCTCGGGGGCATTTTCGACTATCTTATCCCATCATGCCCTTGGAATACGAATTTCTACTAAATTAAATACTCGAGAAATATGGTGACACGATTATGGTTTGTATCCCAAATAGTTGTTCTACAATAATTCATGAGATGATAAAAGCCACAAACGGTTTTACTTATTAAAAAATCATTAGCTTAAACATGAAAGAGATTAAAAGGTAAGTACCGAAGTACCTGCAAATTCGGTTCAATTTCTATGTTTTAGCCACACCTCTTACCTTCTATTAGAAAAGAAATAAATGTCTAAATCAAATCATATACTATTACGAAATTAATAATGAATAAAATTCTTCTTCTTACGACAGCGTACTTATTGCGAGTAAAAAAAGAAAATTATTCAATATTTTAAATTAATTCATCGTCACTCTATTTTGGATCAATGGCATATTTCTTTATACGCTGACTACGCTCGCGCGTAGGTTTTTGGTGTCGGCAAAATTTTCACTTACATTCGATAAAAAAAAAAAAAAAAAAAAAAAAACATTTTAATTCAAAAAAATAATTTTTGAAGGAAAATAAATTATTACCAGCACTTATTCCTTTTTATTTATGAATAGCAATAATACCTAATTCATGTTCTGATGTTTTTATATTGGAGACAGTAATCAAGAACCAGGAGTCAACAAAAAATTTGACTCTGACTCTAGCCTGACTACGGAGTCAAGGCAACATTTGACTCAGACTTCGACTCTTGACTTTGGAGTCAGGTTTAAAATTTGACGCCGACCCCCAGTCACTGACTTTAGAGTTAAATTGAACATTTGGCTTCGACGTCACTTTGACTCCGGAGTCAGGTTGAAAATTTGACGCCCAAAATAAGCAAAAATGTAATCTTTTTCGATAAGCAATACGCATTCCTTTTCTTTCTTCAAAACAGTAATTTTATTTGTGTTTTCAAAAAAAAAAAAGGAGTCATCGAAAAAGATTGAGTGGTGCTCAGTATCGCAAAGAAGTAAAGGAGAAAAAACAAAACTCGAAGAAGTGATTGAAAAACTAGGAAACTAGATAATTTTTACAAAAACATTGAAACACGGACAGAAAATGATAAAAAAAAGTGAAATTTGGAGAGGACGGCGAATGTTTCCAAGCGTAGGGCGGAAAAATCCTAAATCCACCAACGTATTGGATTTGTGTCAATTTGAATACGAGTAAAATATTTTTTTGCATTAACTCCGATTCCTACAAAACTAGTAGATATAGCACGTTCATTTTAAAAAATGTTATTAAAACTTTTGGCCCAACTCAATCCTCTACTCGATGAGAAGTACAACTTCAAATACACGGAATCAACATCCTAAACAAAATCACGATAAAAACCAATATAGAGTCAATGAGGGTATCCAGACTCCCAACCCCAACCTGTTCATTTCTGCAAGAACAAATTTGAAGTTTTTTAGCTAAGTTTTTAACTTAAAAACGACATCTATACAGCCTACCTGATTTGAGAAGGTAAGGTCAGGGAAGGGTGGGGTTTTCAAATCTCTGAATTTCAGACTATTATAAAAAGAAATGAGGAAACAATGATAAATCCAAAAAGTTGTGAAACGCCCAAACATCAAATCGTAATAAAATGAAACAGCTATGAAATTTGAGTACGAATTTCTATCAAATTGAATACTCGAGAAATATGGTGGCACGACAATTATACAATAATTGAAGAGATAATAAAAGCCACAAACGTTTTTACTCGTTGAAAAAAACATTAAAAGAGATTAAAAAATAAGTACTGAAATACCCGTAAGATCGAACAAAGTTCAATTTCTACGTTTCAACCACACCTCTTAACCTCCATTAGAAGAGAAATAAACGTATAAATAGAATCGAAAACTATTACGAAATTAACAAGAAACATAATTCTCTTCTTACGACAGCTTACTTATTGCGAGTAAAAAAATAAAATAGTTCAATATTTTAAATTTATTTATCGTCATTGTAGTTTGGATTTGTATCAACTTGAATACGAGTACAATATTTTTCTGCATCAACTCCGATTCCTACAAAACTAGTAGATATAGCAGGTTCATTTTTAAAAATGTTATTAAAGCTTTTGGCACGATTCAATGCGATTCTCGATGAATTGAACAACGAGTAATATATGTTATTATCAATAGTATAAAGTAAATAATCAATAACGAATTCGATAATAACTCTGCGATTCTGTTTCTGAACAATAATATAAGGTCTGAGCGTACGATTACCTACAACGTAGGACGTTTCGAAGCTTACATTATAATCATAATTTGATTTCCAATAATCTAACAGAAAAGCGTGTGCCGGTCGTAGAAGGTCGAGTCCATAGATGACTTTGTCAGCAGGAAAGAATGTTTTATAAAACCTTCGAAGCAGATCTTTATCATTCACATATAACCCTAAATCTTTGAATTCCTTGAGTTGGAAAATCCTGAGAAACTGTCGAATTATGGCATTCATCATGAAAACTTCTCCGCTCCTCAAGTCTTCATTTGGAACTCTAATTTTCGTTATACCATCAATATGTCTGATGGTCGGCTCCATAGGTACATGTAAAGTGAAGTATCCGAAGGCGTAAAAACAGCGAAAAATTAAATCAGCAATTTTCGCATTATAGTTCTGCGGATGTTCTATGCCATTGATGATATTTTTCAGCATCGTAACATCTCCACTGCTGAATTTCAGGTCGTGTAAACTTGTTTCTACCTCGCTGTCGACGCCATACAAGTGCTTTTTTAGCACATCAATCACATGCTTGCAATTAAACAGAGAAACGATTTCAAACGATACGTTACTCGATTGATAATTGAGAATTTCATGATTTTTGGCGAAATTAAGAATGGACCATGGATCGTAAATGGTCATTTCAGGGAAATCGGCTGAATGATAACCGTCATAATACTTCATTGCTTTTTTCTTAACTTCCTCTGGTACGTGAACACATGACAGTAACTGTCTAACTTCGATAGTTGTGAAACCATAAGAAGGCCGTGTATTTCTGTTTAACAAGTTGTAATTTACGTATTCGAAAGACTTACCATGATGGCCGAATATATCAAAGTCAAGTACACCTGTTACAATTCCCATACGAACATTTTCATTCTTTTCGATACTGCTTGACATAAACTTATGGAGGAAATCCATGATTCTTTTAGCTTCTTTATTCGATGGTGATGGAATATCGAGGAATGTTTTACGTACTGGAGCGTCGTAATCGTCGATTAAAATGTACACTTGTTTATTAAAATGTCTTTTCAACAAGGAACTGAGAAACTTCAAACTGGTAATTAAATCTTCGTCAGAGTCTATATTGCCTCTATTGTATTTCTTGAGGGTTAGACGATGATTTTTCGCTACCCGTTTTTCGCTACTGCTCATCTCGGAATCATCTAGATCGTTTTCCAACACATCGATGATATATTCGTGTTTTTTAAACGCAGAGATCACGCGTTCCTTGAAAATCTCGACAAAACCTTCAAAATTAAGAGATACTGGGTTAAAGCACGATAGATTCAGATGAATCACTGGGTATTGGCCCAAATACGAATTTATGATGGTATCGTTTTTCCTTATCATCGGCGGATGCATCAATTCACTAAATGTTCCATTTTCGTGACGTATTTTCCCTTGTTTGAAGAAGTTATAACTCCACGTTACATTTGATGGCTTCGCTTTGCCATTGAAGTCCACCTCTATTTCTAAGAATGTTTTCAGCATATCTAGATTGATAGTTTTACCCCATTTTCTGGGATACGTTAGCGAAACGAAGGATGCATTTTGTGCCACAATATTTACCAGCAAGGATTTATCCACGAAAATATCACTATTACGCACAAAGTCTTTGAAATCCATTGCCCAAGTCTTGATCCATTCATTGCATTCAACATTCCCCCCATTTTTCAAGCAAATTGTCGGTTGATAAAATTGATTGTTACTTAATCCTTCGATTGAGCTGATAACCAAAATTTGCAACAACATAAAATTGAGTAGCGCCATTACTGGTAATTGCTCATTTCAATTACAAATTAATACAATACTAGAAGTTATGAAAGTAAATATAAATACCGCGATAATATCTTTTTGTGCAAGTACCTCTGGCGGCGCATTACAAATACTTGATACACTTGTTCTTCGCAAATTGAAACAAGTTTCACATCAAACTACGATACATATTACTGTTCCATTTTGACTATTCTAGAGAACATTTATAATTTTTTCTAATGATTATTTCTCAAAGGTTATATAATTTTCGAAACTTACAACTATAACTTACTCCACCAAATTGATATCATATCGGTGTTAGTTATAGGAAGAACTCATTATTATCATCGGATGATTAATCAATCAAATTAGTGATAATATCTTCGATGAAAATTGAAAAAAAAAGATAGAATCTCTGTTACATTATCAATATCACGCGCTTCTATACCTTGAAATATTTCATCAGCATTGTGCGAAACTTATTCAGAATATTTCTATCATAAATTTTTCTTTGAGATTATCATATGGATATTTTTACCAACTCAATGGTGACCATGTAGAGGTCTCTGCTTCCTTCCCTTACCAACTGATATGTCATCAACATCGGTCACCCAAATCTTAAAAATAAGGACTCAGAAGCGATCGTGTATTTTCCACGAATTGCATTTATTGCCAACAATTGGAACATGAAGTTATTCATATCTTAATGTATGAAGAAAAATTGGCAAAAAGAGGCTCGAATTTTGAAGAATTTCTTAGAATTTTGTAATTCAAACAACAAAAACTTCATGGTTACATAACTTTATTTAACATTATTATGAATTCCATTAAATAACAATATTTTGATTTGAATTTTCGGAGGTTCCTGAAATTATAGCTTATGATGAATTCTAATAATTATTATAAATATTATTATTATCATTATTATTATTGTTATCGTTTTCAATACCCATGTAAAATATTGACACGCGTCGTTGAAAAAAAAACCAAACTCTAATTTATGTAATTTTGAAGTAAGTAATGGTGGCTGCTGAAAAAATCTTGAATTTAGGAAAACTCATTTTTTTTAATTTAATAAGAATTATCAAATTTTCAAAATTTATTCTCTTCATGGAAGAGTTGGTAAATCAACGAATATTAACCTAGATGGGTGAAATTATCATTAAATTCTATTGAGAAAATTTTTCAGCACTCGTAACCTACGCTGATTAAGTTATTCAAAAAGAAAAATACTTTTGCCTCTAATGGGAATACAATACTTTGGTTGCTAACTTTTTATCGAAAAAATTTTTACTTTTACTTTACTTTTCTCCATTAACGCATCATGTATTGCTACGTTGGATAGAGGCACAACTTGGATTAATTACAGTTGAGGAAGGAGATTGTTATTTTTTAGGAATCGTAAGAGCTTGACCATTTTATTTTCGTTGTAGTTCAAAATTTCTGGTAATGTAAGTGATAAGTATATTTGTGTAGGTGATTACTGATTAATTATAGTAGGTAAAGACAATCCATGAGGATATGTTATACTGCTAAACTGCTATTTTCACATGAGTTCTTTTTTAAAATATGTTTCCCATTTTAGGAGCAATCCATGTCTTTTCGTAACCGAAGCTGGAATGAAGTGATTGTCGTCAAAGAAAGACTATTTTCTCTTTAGGTCAAAACTGATCGTTCGACCGATTTCGAATACTTAATTCGATACCTAATAACAAAATTTGAATAAAAGCAATACCTATATTCGTAGATATTGAAAATATGAGCATTAAAACAAATTAGTTTAATGAGAGCTCTCAAATTTTTCCAAATTAAACTTAAATCGACACTGGTAAATTTCCACGAAAATATTTTTCCTTTTTTTTATCCTGTTAATTACTAGCTTTCGTAACTACGCAATTCCATATGATTTCTTTTTCAATTTCACTTCTTGACCAATGAAAATGTTTCTTAGATTTCCGGATCTTTTTCGATACTACTCAGATGGCTCATTTACACTAAACATGTCGTAATCATTGCTTATTTAAAAAAATAATAATCATAGCCTAAATCTTGAAACATCACTTTTGAAATTCATCGCACTTACTACATATAAATGGTTCAAATAGATACTTTATTAATTCCTGGATAAGTTTATCGTTCGTTTTAAACAGTTACTAATAGTCTAGCATTCATATACTATATTGATAATTACGCTTAAATAGTCTCCTCGATATTTTTTTGGTTATGATTATAGAAATCATTAGGTGTTATCAAATTCATTTTCATTTTCTTGGTCGAATACTTCCTCATTTATTTCACAATATTCTTAATAATACTGTGCTGTATGCTAACGAGAGGTTTGGACAGACCAAAACTAAAGAACACCATAACCTACTCTAATCAATAAGCTGCACGACGAAATATGTTGGAGCATCCTTGGAGAATCCTGTACTACACATTTATTAGTCAATCGATGAAGTTGACGAAATATGATTCAAGTTCGGCCAATTCCAGGTTTTCTGAGAACTCCTTGAATTTAAAAAAAAAAAAAAAAAAAAAAAAAAAAACGATAACATAAATTCCTTTTCGCCTTCCGAGAGTAAAATGTAACTTTGGACACAAAAAAATTACAAATTATTGAATAAAAATCATTTTTTGAAATTCATCCCTTTCCCTCGCCAGGAAAACTGTAAAATTTTCAAACATAAGCACAATTATAAAGTGTTAGAGTTTTGATATTAATCTAAAGGAAAGGGCTGAAATTTGAGTCACTACAAAGTGTCAGACTTTTGATATTAATCTAAGGACTGAAATTTGATTTATATACTATTATTAGGTATCATTTTATAACAATCAAACGCTAAGCCATGTAGTTTTTTGAAAATATCAAAATTTGTTCCATGTCGATGCATGCGGAATAGACCGAGTTGAATTTCGCTTTTTCTGAAACTGTCAGACCACCTAACATGATAATGATGTTCTCAAGTGTTGGATTTTATTCAGGACTGCAAAAAGTCTTATAAAAAATTCAGTCTGTAAAATGATCAGAAACATCGTATAAATGGAGGCAACCTTATGAAAAATTCAAAAAATTGTTTTTCAGACGATTAGAAACTTTTTTGCGTTCATAAGTTTTATTTTGTTGCATAAAGATTGAAAAGAATTTTCATTGTCATTAATAATTTTCAAAATTTAGGGAGATTAGGACTTTTTTTGATTTTTCATAAAAAGCTACGATTTTGAGCATTTTCAAAATTAACTAAATAATGAGTAATTTATTGGTTACGTGAATGGTCTGAGCTTTGATTTCATTTCTTCAAAATTGTGAAGTCAAAATATCCCAAATTTTTATCTCCCTGTTGTTCCAAAATTACGAGACATTTGGAAGGGAAACACCTAAAATGCGTCATTTTGAAGCGAAGTTGTGAAACGTCGTTAATTTATCTATGGAATCTTGAGAAGCTTCTCATTTATTATGTATTTTTGAAAATAGCCAAGATTTTTTTTTCTTCAAAAAAATTGAAAAAAATTTCAAGTCCCTCAAATTAAAAAAAAAAAAATCAAAGCTTATATTTTTTTTAGTCTTCATGGAAGAAAATTAAAATTTCCGAACGTAAAGTACATTCAAATTTCCCAAAAACAGTTTTCTTGAATTTTATACAATCTCACAATCATTTTGGGAATGTTCCTGGTACCTTTGAGGGATGAACATTTTTACACATTTTTTCAGGGACGTACCGAAAGGGGAGGGAGGGGGGAGCTTCCCCCCTTTACTTTTGGAAAATTGGTAAATTTGAAGTTTTAGCGTAAAGTTGGTAAATTTGGAGTTTTAGCGTAAAGTTGGTAAATTTGACCACTTCCGCAGTATTTAAATTTTTTGAAGACTAACAAGACTGTAACATCGTATTTTTTCGTGGAGCAAAAAAAAAAAAGTCAACAGTTGGTAAAATTTCATGGTATTAGTTGGCAATTTTTGGTTTTCTCCCCACCCCCCCCCCCCGAAAGTCTTCGGTACGCCCCTGCATTTTTTCGTGGCTATTTGGCCACTATTATGCTGAATACCTTTATTTTATTATAGAAAAAACAACATTTGATTCACCCTAGAGTGGAGTTGTGGTAACAACAAACGCATTTAAGTACTAAATTGGTAACCTAATCTACCGGCTTTGAAGTACACAGAAACCATTAGGACAGTTTCCGGAGAGGGATAATAACGTCAATATAGGGGTCTCTGGGGACCAAACAATGCAATTTAAAAACAAAATTGCAGATAAATTAGTCAGTTAGTTACGCTAAGAGTATATTGGAACAGTTAAAAACATTCATTTAAATTACATTAAAATTTAAATTCACTCGTGGAAAAATATGTAGCTAAACTCATTAAGATTACATTAACAATTTTCCAGCTCCGTAATAGTCATGAAAGATCATTAGAAACGTTCGATTTGAAGAACATGATTCAAGCTATGGTATTCAAATCCGATAAATATTTGGAAAAAGTATAATGTTGTGAACCAGCAAAATATTACTTGAATAATTAAAAAAAAAAAAAAAAATACATTTTCTAAAAGACTTAGAAAAATGAGTTTAATCATTATTTACAACACTAACGACCAACTACTGAGCATTTCACAATAGCATGTTATCATGCCTGCTAGAAAACCACGAAATGAAACAATAAAGAAGAAAAGAAAATGTTAATGAAGTAGAATGAAAAATATTTACAAATAATAGCTGATTATAAAAGCAAATACTATAACAAAATTATTCAGGTTACCCGACATGAAATACCATATTATCGAGGTTACCTATTCATTTTACAAGGTAAGAAATCATTGTCACCAGCTGAAATTTGTTAAAAGAGGTTTCTAACTTTCTAGCGATACAGGTACGTGCATTAATTCGAAATTTGTTATTGCAAAAATTTATAGATATAATTTGTAATCATGTTTTACTTATTTTAATCATCAAAATATTTACTATACGTTTCATCAAAATCTTTTTGAAATAACCAGAGTGCTGTTTCAATCAAAGAATTAGAACACTCGTATCATCCTTCGAAATTACGATACAGTTAGTGCTACAATTAAGGAAGAAAATCAGATCAGATCGTTCTAGTCTCCAAATACGGTTATAAATGGAGTGAGCTTTCTCTCAGAACCATCATGATAAGATGAGAAAAAAGTGGACGGCATCAACAAATTTCGGCTCATGAACATTCCAATGAATGCTTGAAATCTCTGCTAAAATCCTCTATAAATGGCAATGCAGTGATCATATGGTTGGATGAATCGAATATTGTAATTTTTAGGAAGTTAATTTTGCTTTCGAGGCTATCCGATTACCATTTCTTTTTTGATTACTTTTTCTACATCGACAAATGGTATTTTGACTGGTATTTCTTTATTCCAGTTCGTCAGCATCGAAGTGAAATTCAACGTTAGGTATCCTATGGCAAAATGGAACATCGAAACCAAAGCCACATCTCCAGCAGACAAAGAAGAGTCGCTAGCATTCGTTATCATCTTATGCAGCAAAATAATATCGTCACGTTGTAGAGTGAAATTGCGACGAAGAATTTTGGCATCGACGTCATGGGTAATTAAAGCCTTAAACAGGTTTCGAACGTTCTTATAACTAAGTACCTGCGGAAGTATCTGTGGTCCTTGAGAACATATGCTAAGAAACCAATTTTCGCAAATTTTTCTTTCCTTTAAGGCATTGGCGATCGAGCCCGGATGATAAATAGTAATATCAGGATAATTCAAGGTATGATATCCGTTATAATAATCTAATACTTTGTTAATGCCTTCGGAATCAACGGCAAGCGATAACAGTTGACCAACTTCTATAGCTGAGAAACCGTAAAATGGATAGGTATTTCTACTCAGAGCGTTATAATTCACGATATAATCTAAACCAAGAAGAGGCGTAGAGCACAAATCAAGACTGAGTATTCCCGTCAATACACCTTTGGCGATATACTCATTACCAATGAATGTGGCAGTCATAAAATCGATGAAAAAATCCATAAACTTGTGAGCTTCTTTTGGTCCAACTTGTTCGAGTTTCTTGAAGTACCCGAGTTGTATAGGCGCGTCGTAATTATCAATAAGCACGACAGCACGTTGATGGCAATACTGGTGTAGCAGTGAGCTCAAGAATTGCAAACTTTTCATTACTTCCTCATAATCGTGAACGTCGCGTCGTTTAAATGCTTTGATTTTCTTCAGTTGATTTTTATACTTTGTAATTTCCGATTCATCCACAGCGGATGAGTCAATTTTGTCGCGTATTATATCGAGAATGAAGCTGTACTTTTTAAACGCCTCGGCGATGATGCCTAGGAATTCATTAAAAAAATCGTCGAAATTGTTTACGACAAATGTATACCTCGACAGATCGATATTTATCACTGGGTATCGAGCGAGGTATTTGTCGATAATATCGTCATGTTTTGAGATCATCGGTTCCTGCACTAATTTCTCGCCTCTACCATCTTCGTCTATGATGATACCTTTTTTGAAAAAATTATAGCTCCAAGTATCGCAAGCAGGAACTGGTGAGCCTTTGTGATCGAATTCTATGTCTAAAAAATTTTTCAGCATGTCTAAGTTCAAGGTTTTACCCCATTTCATCGGATATGTCAACGACACCAACGACTTTTCTTCTAAAATCGATTTTATCAATAATGATTTGTCAACAAATAAGTCGCTGCGAATAACGAAATCTTTAAAATTTGTAGTTTCGGTACTGATGGAGGATTTCACGAAATCTTTCAACTTCTCCTTTAGGCAAACCTTCATGTGGTGTGTATGATCACAGTTAACTTTTCCAATATCAGGTGCAACAGTTATTACACATAAAAGGCTTATTATAAGCGAGCACATGTTACCAAAGAATTCCAATGACGATAAAAATAATATAATTTTATTCTTCACAACGACATTTCAACGCACATAACTAAGCAATAAAAACATTTACTCAGTATGCCTTCAAATCGTTAACAAGAATACTGATAACGCGCAACACTATTTCATTGATTTCAACAATCAATAAGACTCATTTACCATTACTAATGGAAAAAAAGTTATTAAAATGGACAAGCAAATATAGAAGTATCAGCAGCTATGATTTGTATATTCGAACTTAAGCTAATCTTTAATATTTTATCATATTTATTTTACTACGAGCGAGATAAATTCATATGAATTTTGTATTTTTAATACATAGGGAGATAAAAATAAACTAAATTAGAGTAAATATACTTGCACGTATACTTATATCACCCGATGATTAATTTTCTTATCACTTGTAAGATGAGCTCATAGATATAAGAACGTTTATTTATCATCGAAGACTACTATATACATGGGTACCTTCAACTACATACATACTATATGGACCGAATTAGGTAATGAGATATACGATCACAAAACGGTAGAATATGATTTTTGAAGCCTCGCTTCTGCGCATACTTCAATTTATAAAAAATTGTATGTATTTTAAAAAATGATAATAGACAAGCACGGATGTTTACATTCGTGTAAAGAAGTAGCGAAACAATCCTGGGCGCCTATTATGAACATTCGTTACGAGTTAAAGAATTCGCTAACGCTCGTTCAGTAACGAATTCGTTATCCCTTACGAAAGTAGCGTATTATGAAGACTCTCTACTATAATGACGTCAAGTTTAGTGATAAGAGGTGATAAAGTATTTTTGTATGGTTTGCGCCAGGGCTGCAAAAACGGAACGATAACGTTATCCGGTATCGTTCCGGTATTGTTTTTCAAATGGATTCGGTATCGTTATCGTTCTGGTATCGTTATTTAATATGTTCCGGTATTTTGTATCGTTACCGTTTCGTTATTTGAAATGTTCGGGTATTGGTATCGGTATCGGTACTGGTATTGGTATCGTTATTTTTCAAAAATTATTGAATATGTATTCCAAGTTTTAAACCAACTTTCAAAATTGGAAAAAAATCTGGCCCAGCCTAATAATAATAATGAATGAATTGTAAGCAGTATTATTAATTTTTTTCCATGTGATTACGTTAATCAAATAATAATTATTAATTAATTTAATTGTATTAAATGGCTAAATAAATATAAATGCTTACAGCTATGTCCGGTATTGCTACTATTCTTTTAAAGCATTTTATAAATCATTCACAAAAATAGGTCAGAGCCGTCAGAGGGCCACAAGAGATCATGACAGTTGACACCATTATGAACATAACGCAGACAGCACCTCTAATTATCTAGTATAATAACATTAATAACAAGTAATAACACATCTCAAAATAAATAAACTTTTTAAATTTTGGTGTAAATTGACAATTAATAACAGATAGGTAAGCTCGTTTTAGAAAAAAATATGAAGGTCAATTTTTTTGAAATGATTGTGTTGTTATTAGCGCTGGTGATAAAAACGTCAAGAATGGAAGGAAACGAAGAGATTGGAACAATTTTTGAGGGATAGAAACGAAGGGAACGATACGACTTTGAATGAGCAAAGAGCGTTATATGCAGTGTTGTAGGAACGAACATAGGTCTGTTCTTGTTCCTGTTCTCGTTCCTGCAAAGACCCAGTCATTTGATCCTGTTCCTGACTCGTTCTTATTCTCAATGTTTCAACTGTTCTCGTTCCGTTCTTCGTTCTTTTAATTCTTTACAATGTTGTTCTCGTTCTGTTCTTTGTTCTTTCAATCCTTTATGGTCTCGTTCTTGTTCGTTCTTCGTTCTGTTCTCGTTCTTCAACTTTTCTTTTGTTCTTTCTTTCTTTCTTTTTTTTTTTTTTTTGATAACGTGTTTACAGTTAATGTTGTTGTTGAAATTGAAAATCAATTAATTGAAGCTAATAATTTAAAAAAAAAAATACTAATGGGTATGTGTAGCACTTGCCCGAAGTATAAATTTCTTATTTTCTCTTCCCTTCATGATATCTATTAATTTTATAATAAATCATGAACTTTCAAAAGAACGAAGAACAACAAAAAATTACATCGTTCTTGTTCTTGTTTTTGTACCTCAACATTGTTCATTAGTTGGTTCTCGTTTTGTTCTTTGATCTTTCAGTTTGAAAATATTCTGTTCTCGTTCTGTTCTTTGTTCTTCAGATATATCACTTTTATGTTCTCGTTTTTGGTCCTGTTCCTCAGGAACAATAAAAATTCTCCGTTCTTGTTGTTCTTCGTTCTCGTTCTTTGGTTTGTTCCTACAACACTGGTTATATGAATGAAAGGAAATGAAAATCAAAAGATGTAAGCAAGAGGAGATGGGAACGATTCAATTTTTTTTTGTTCTTTTCTCACTGCCCCAAGCTGGTGCTAAGTGCGTCCCAAACTCAAGCTGTCACGATATTTTACCAACATTTTCGATTTTCTCATGTTTATCGTTGTTGTTTTGCCTAGGCGTTATCATTACAAATTACAAAATTTTATATTTTACTTGAAAGTTGAAAAAAAAATCGAAACAATGGATCGAAACGGAACGATAATCGATAAAATGCAATATGAAGGCAAAAAGATGGAAACGGACAGAAACGAAATGTTTGAAAATACAATACTAATGCCTTTAATTATAAGTAATGAGAGAGGTGAACAGGTGATAGGGATAGGGTTGCTACATAACATGTGCATCTACAATTTCTACATACTTGATAATTTACTCAAATAATACTGGCAATTTTATTTTTTACACATTATTAATAGGAAAAACGAAAAAAAAAAAAGATAATAATAACGGGAAAATAACGGGAAAAGGTTCCGGTATCGGTATTGTTCTGGTGTTGGTTTTCAAATTTTCTAGTATCTGGTATCGTTTCGTTACCGTTTTTTAATTTTTCCGTTATCTGATACAGGTATCGTTACGTTATTTACCGGAAAATGCCGTTTCGTTACGTTTTTCCGTTCCGTTACGGTATCGTTTTTGCAGCCCTGGTTTGCGCCATTATCGGTATTCGGAGATTTTTATCATGGTTGCTGAAAAACAGTTTTTTTTTTTGTTTTAAAACAGATTTTTCGTTTTAAAACACAAAACCTTCATGAAAAATAAAACATGTTTAAAACATTGTTTAAAACTAGTTTTAAACAGTTTTAAATCTTTTTTTTTTTTTTTTAGTATTTTTAACTGTTTTAAATTTATAATATTTATGCTCCTCATCATAACTTCATAATTGAATAAGAAAAAATTAGGAATCATAATGATTATTTAATTTTTGCTTGAGAGCTACGAGCATGGAGATTGGAGAACCCAAGAAATCCCTATTCGTTTAATTATCGTCTAACACCTGTCGCGAGTCGTTACAAAATTCAAATAAATCAACATAATTATTTCATCCACCTTGACTTAGCTTAAATAATTCTATATTTCAGCAAGAGGTCTTCCTATTGAAATTTGAAGTCATAAAATCAAATTCAAAAATAATTCACATTTAATCATTATACTGACGACCTTAACCTCTCAAGTTCTCAAAAGTTCAAAACATTTGAAAAAGGAAATTAGAAAAATATTTTCAAAATCTAGAAGATGCCTTTGCAGGAAGAAAATTCTTTGTCGTTAGCATTTTTTACTACATTTCTTCGGTTACATACCATAAATTTAAAGAAAAAATGAGGCGAATAAAAAACATGTTTAAAACAAATAAAAACGTTTTAAACGCATTTTGAACAAGATTTTGTTTTAAATTAAATTTTGTTTTTTTTTAACGTTTAAAATATGTTTTAAGCATATGTTTTAAGCATTTTGGTTTAAAACGCTCAACCCTGATTTTTATATTATTTTTCTATTTTTCCGAAATGAATTCGTTTTAATCATCAATTACTGTAAACTGCAAATTAATAATATTAATTTGAAGTTGGACTTTGAAATTTCAAAATTGAAATTATAATTTGAAAAAATTATAATTTAAACATCTATCACAATATCAAAAATATGTAATAGTATAAAAATGTAAAAACTAAAAACTAAAAACATCTAAGATGGCCACGCGAAAACAGTGAAAACACTACCGAAGCAACTTAACGAGCCTTAAAGAAACTTAACGACACCTCGAGACCAGTCGTTACGTAACGACGCTTAACGAGTCTTAACGAAAGTTAGCGAACCTTCATAATATCTCTAGCGAGCGTTAACGAATTCGTTAACTCGTAACGAATGTTCATAATAGGCGCCCTGATAACAAGACTTCGCGTATGTGCAGAATTGCATGATTATTTCATCACTTGAAAATAATATGTGAAATCGCAGAACTTATTGTAATTACTTAGTGATGATAAGAGAATATTCTAACGGCAGCATAATCAAGAATATTCTAAAAAATTTGAGAATATTTTCCAGCCTCGAAAAATTTTTTGAATGAAGAGTTGAAAAGAGTTGCGAAAGAATCGAGAGTCAAAAAGAGTTAATGATTCAGAGTTAACTCTTTTTTCAAATGAATCACAAAAAGAGTTAAATTCGAGGAGTTAACTCTTTTTAAAAAAGAGTGGAGTTGACGAAGAGTTAACTCTTTTCAAAAGAGTTTGCCAAACACTGAGATCGACTATGTAAATAATTGATAATAAAAAATTTTTGTTTTATGATTTCTGTCTCCCCCCAGAAGGAATGTCAAGTTACGCTACTGTTCACGATATACGGAAAATTTCATGAGATTGTTACGAAATACTTAAATCTACGTCCAGCTAATGTTGAGCACGATAGAGTTTTCATCAACTATCAGAAGGGCAAATGTACTCTCCAGCCAATAGACAAAAATAAATTAGCGCCTATGCCTAAGGAAATTGCCAAGTTCCTAAAATTGAAAAATCTAGAATTATATACTGGTAAATATTTATTATTTGAAATAATCTCAAATTCAAGTTAGTAGTAATAAAAGAACTCTATTAATTAATCAAATTTAATAATTCATTTATAGGCCACTCCTTCCGAAGAACGTCGACAACTCTCTTAGCAAACGTGGGTGGCGATATGTCGATGATAAAGAGACAAGGTGGTTGGAAATCCACAAAAGTTGCAGAAGTTTATATCGAAGATTCTATAACGCACAAAAAAAAGATTGGAAATTTAATTAGCCATTCAATCCAAATGCCGTCGACATTATCACCATCTCATCCGTCTAGTTCAACCTCGAGATGTACGGAATAATTTTTCAATAATAATGAAAAAAATATCAACTTTTATTGATACGTGAAGGTATTAATGGAATCGTGTCCAATTTTATTACTCTAATTTCTCAGTTAGATTCGTATTCTTCGCAGGGTAAATTTCGATATAAAACTCCGATTGTTTATTGTAAACTATACCCTCAACTCAACAAGCAGAAACCGCGGAACAAAACTGTAAGATATGGAAATATCACCATCCAATTTCATCATAGAAGAGTATATCGACACCGAAGCTGTTATTCAAGATTCAGTTCCTTCGATCACTTAACCCAATAATTTTCACTTAACGTTCAATAACTGCAACGTTCATATTAACGTTGGTAAATAAAATTATCGAGGTTAACTTCATTTTTTATTTAATGATTCGTTATAATTACAGCAATAAAGTGTTCATTTTCTGTTTGCTTGAACATAGTACATTTTTATCTGATAAAGTGATGAAATCGTCAACTTGGATTCGCTTTTGGTAAATGTAGAATAAAGTATGTTTAAAATGATACTGTTATCAGTTGTGAAAAATAGCGTTCGCAACTCGGCTGAAAAGTGTGTGTTCACAATTGGTGCGATACAGCCCTCGCCTTCGGCTCGTGCTGCAGCTTTTCGCACTCGTTGTAAACACACACTTTTCACCCTTGTTGCGTAATATACTATTATCTAATTTGATTTTTAATAAACAAACGAAAATAATTTTTACCTAAATTTTGGTGCACACTACACATTTCTATTTAGCTTGAATTTCGAACACGTGAAAAGCAAATTGAAACGCTCGATGGCGGAGACAACTGTTTTATTAGAAAACTTCATATCGAATAGTTGAAAGTTACAACAATAATAAGCCATAAAAATACAGAGGAAAATGCTGATCTAGCAATTAACCACGTTAAGGGTTGAAAATGGTTTTGATTGCAAAATTCAAAATTTTACGATAAAAATTTCGTAATAATGCATTTCAACAATTAATTTATGATAAAGAATTAAAAGTTTTTTAGGAATTCAGAGTTACAAGAAGGACTCGAATCTACTGGCAAAAAATATGAAAAATTAACTAATCTGTCATACACACTTTTTTATAATTTCTCCAGATAC